>VZTM01026702.1:11377-53448 GCA_013400555.1 Jacana jacana | reverse complement strand
CGAACCCCGGGCCTGGGGAGGCGTGAAGGCTGCTGCCGCGGCAGCCCTAGCCCGCTGGTGCTGGCCGACGGGGTTTCCCGTCCGCCTGGCGGCTGGCTTTCGGGGTACCTCCGCCCCTGCGGCGGCGGGCACGGGAGAGCAGTCGCCCTTCCCCCGCTTGGTGGTGGGGGTCACGCCCGGCAAAAGCACAGGGGAGGGGGGAGAGCGACGGCGGCAAACTGGAGTGAGGTGGTCGTGCCCGTTAGCCTTGAGTCTGGCTGCTACCGAGACGGTTCTCAAAAATGCCGTGTCCTAAAGCACGGGGGGCGCTGCCCTTTACCCCAGGACCAACCATGCACAGCACTAGATCTCGGCTGGTGGCCCTTGCAGAGGTTCCCCGCCATGCCTGGCCAGCTGGGATGCCCAACCAAGGTTCCCATCACCATCCCATCACAGGCAGTCACTCATTTGCTCCCTTTACAAACATCAGCCTTCCAGTAGCCAAAGGTGGCCTACAAGAAAAAGTGGAGAGGGACTCCTTGCAAAGGGATGAAGTCATAGGACAAGGGATAACAGCATCAAACTGGAAAAGAGGAGATTTAGGTTAGATATTGGGAAGAAATTCTTTAATCTGAGGGTGGGGAGACACTGGAACAGGTTGCCCAGGGAAGCTGTGGATACCCCATCCCTGGGGTGTTCAAGGTCAGGTTGGATGAGAAACCTTTAAGCAACCTGGCTTAGTGGAAATTGTCCTTGCCCAGGGCAGGAAGATTGGAACTGGAAGGCCTCTAAGGTCCATTCCAACCCAAACCATTCTGTGATACCACGATTGTGTGGTCATGTCTCTACAGCTTTACTGGGACATTGGTTTGCATCAGAAGGACTGCACATTGAAATCCAGCATGTGGAAGGGCAGGCTCCGGCTCTTCACATCTTTGCCTCTGACCAAGATTAAAGATGGTGTCTTCTACCAACCCAGTAGCTGCCAGGTGGGCCCAGGAGCAGACAAGGACTACAACACCCTTGGGGCCTGCAGGGATTTGTGTGAATCTCATTCTCACAGAGGTGAATCTCTGCCTGGGCTCTGCACAGACCAGCTGCTCTGAGAGCAGAGTGGCTCCAGTGAGTGCTGCACAGTTCCACTGCTGTCTATCATGCTCTTAAAAAAATAATGCTACGTCCTGATTCCAATTTATAAATAAGAACAAAGATGATGGTTTTCTCCATATATTGTCCTTTNAGGAAGGAAGGAAGGAAGGAATTAAAAACCTTTCCTTATATTTGTCTCCTGGAAATTCACTGGCAGAGACAGTATTGTAAAGGTAGCACACCAGTGTTTCAAAAGTCAGCCAGCTCTGTGAAGAGGTGGAGTGTTTATTTCCTGCCACCATCTCACAGCAAACACTTCTTTATTACAAAAAGCATGGACGCTGGGAGGATCGCTGCCAGTTAAGCATGTTTTGCATGAGCTATTAGCACTCAAGCGAAGGAGAAGGATACTCTTTGCCTTCTGACAATTGAAACACGATCCAGATCCATTTGTCAAATAACCGCAGCGTATTACCTTTCCTGAAAATACAAAGATTGAGTTGGGACTCTCTATTAGCCATTCAATCCTGTTTGTAGGTGATCTTACCAGGACGGGAAATTTGGAATATCTTTCTTGTTTTATTTGCTTGTCTGTGCATCATGATAAACCCCAAGAAAGTAGCCAGGTTACAGGAACAGGGTAAATACATGAAGGTCAAAGAGAAATAGATCATAGAATCATAGAATTGTGTAGGTTGGAAGGGACCTTTAAGATCATCTAGTCCAACCATCAACCTAACTCTGATAAAAAAACACCACTAAATCATGTCACTGAGACTATGTCAGCCCATCTTATAAATACCTCCAGGGATGGTGCCTCAGCCACTTCCCTGGGCAGCCCATTCCAATGCTTAACAATCCTTTCAGTGTAAAAATGTTTCCTAATAATAGGTGTTGTATCTTAATTGTTAATTGTTGCTTCTTAATAATAGACATTACTTCAGTCATTACATAGCTTTTACTGTTTTTGTAGGCAGAAGCCACTTCATGAAGATCCATATAAGGTCATTGTTTCGAGACATTTTCAGCAAGGCATACAAAATGGGAATTAAGGGCTAAGGAATGAAATTATTACACTCTACTAAGTCCACTGCTTTTTTAGAAAGAATTTTCCCTTGGTTTACTTTTTAAAGTGGGTTGTGTTTTTTTTTTTGTCCAGTTAGGTTAACACAGCTTTGCAGAGTTAAGCTGAGCAGATCACTCCCATCTCTCAGCCAAGTCAACCTTAGAACTCATTGCAGCACCAAATCTGAACTGCCACATCTGCAGCAGCACTACATTCCCCCTCATTTGTTCCAGGGACTTTTGGGGACATATCTCATAACTATTTGTACCAGAGTAGGTAATTCTTTCTCAATTAATTGTGTGAAATAGGGCCGCTGCACTACGCTCGCCTGTCCTTCTGAGCTCCCAGAAGGAACAAGGGAAGACCAAGGCAGACTTTCAGTATTGCAGACCATGTCCTTGTTATCCCAACACTGACATGTAGGTGACTGCAAATGTAAATGAAAGCAGAATCAGTGCTCAAATCCACAGCCCTAATGCTGCCAGTTACTCCTGACTTGAAGTACTATCAAATCTGGGCAAGATTTTTTGTGCAAAGCAAAAAAGGTTAAGGCAGCAGCGAAGTGCTTTGATTTGAAGATGTGTCTAACCACGACTGAGGTACCCTGGGCTGTGTGTATTGAACTACGAAGCCTCCGGTATTCTGTATATTAGATCTTTCCACTGCTAACCCTGCCAGCTTTGTCAAGAGAGTCTGCATTTTGTTCTTAAGGCTACCAAAGGTTCCTTCAAGAAAAACGCACACAGAGAGATTTCTCTAACAAAACAAACAAACAAAAAAAAGTCTTTGTTCATTCTTCCTGTTTTTCTTAGCCTGAAATAAGTTATTAGCATGAAGGTGCCCATAGAAAAAACCCATAAAAGTCTCATAGGTCCTTTTTCTGTTTCTAAATTCTGTAAATGAAAGCAACGAGCAGGAAACTAATAAAAGTGTTGCAGTCATTATTCTGTTCCTTTTACATATTCAGTTGAGATTTGCAGCTCTGGGTCATTATACTGTACAACTTACACATAGGTAGATCACCAGCTTTATGTGAGAAATCCTAACTTAATACCTTTTCTACAGATTTCTGAAATGGTTGCAGAGATTCGAAAATGTCTTCTCAGTCAGATTTCATATATTGTATGAAGTTCTTTCTGTAGAACTATATTAGTTTCTTAAGTAAATGTTGAGATTATAAAAGTCAGAAGTCCTTGGGCTTTTTACTTTTTATTTAATTATTATCATTTAACTTTTATTTAGTTTTGTATTTAGTTTTATTATTATTAAAGTAGATAGTGAGTTGAAAGTACTAGATAGGAAAGGATATACAACTGGTATAAAAGGATCAATCAAGCATACATGACATGCAAACACTTGTTATCTGTTGGTGTAAGTAAAATGCAGAAAGTTGGTGGTCTTCCAGATACAGATAACACTTAGCAGATAAAAGTCCTCAATTTACTTTCTGAATGTGTGAAGGTGCCTTCCTACATACTGCAGAGGTTTCTATCTAGAGCCTGCTGAACTCAACAGAAAGATGAAGATTCGTCTGATAGAGTACCAGGATCCCACACTGTATCTTTCTTACTTCTCTGTACTTCTGGTCTTTTTCAGAATTTTTTAAACATTTATCCTGTCAGACTCCACAGCTGCATTTCTCAAACTTCTCATACATCAGTCTGAACAACAATGGGAAGAGCTGGTTAATACATAGCTTCAGTGAAATCCTGACATGGAACTTATTGTCTCTCCAAATACTTCTCAAGTTCCAGGATTTTAAAATTAGCTAATTTCCTTTTACATAAATCAGTGTCTTCAAACATGAAGCAGCTGTGAATTTTCATTAACCAGTTGGCTCCTTCTGGAGTATGTGATCACCACTATTGGGCTTCTTCTATGGCTTTGAGACTTGAAATTATTTGCATGGAAATAATAGCGCTTCGGAGACGAGTTAAAAGTGGTGATTCAGACCTATCTGGTTCTCCCACTCAGCCACACTGACTCATCCAGAGCTTTAGTACGCAGGACGGGAAAGGATGTGTGAGCTGAGTTGCTCAAGTCCTTTTTAACATCTAATGCCACACAATTGGCAGTTTCTCAGACAGACAGGAGTTTGTTCTCGCAAAGAGCCATATGCTTCATTTTAGTGTCTCTTTGATTGCATTTCCACCGAGACAACCTACAGTAGTTCTTGCTCTGGGATCTAAAGGCAGGAATTGCTTTGAGGTTTGTAGGATTACATGGTGCAAAGTGCAATGGTGAAGACTAGAGAAGAGCAGACCACATGCGCTAGCAAAGGATTCATAATACATTCAGCCCTTCTTTGTCCCAGGCAATGGGAGTTGTGCCCCTGGCTGAAGCCTCTGAGCCTGTTTAGTACATTTTCTGAGCTTATTCTTTCCTGGTTTCCAGATCCTTTCTTTAGAAGATGCATATGCCAAGTGTGGATGGGCTCTAAGGAAGCCAACAAGACTTCAAGAACCTGTATCACTACTCAAGATACATCTGAAGGCATTGGTGGTCTGTTCACTAAGGCGCAGAAGAGGACCTAAATAAGTACAACTTCCACTCTTTGGCAATATAGACATCCTATGAAGGAAGACAAGCACCAGTATTCCCACTTTACACATGGAGAAACTGAGGCTCAGAGAAAACAAGTGCAGTGTTTGCTGTTTTTCTCTGTTGTGTTGTTTTGGGTGTTTGAGGGCAACTAGGCACTCAAAATGGGGGCACTCAGCTGGCAGACAATGACAGCTTTGGCCTGGCTGGCTTTCCTAAGCTCTCATCAGTCACAGTTCAATAAGGTGAGAAAGCAGATAGAGAACCTGTTAGAGGTGGACACAAGATCCCTTAATGAAAGTAGGGAATGGGCGCATAGCTGTGTGGGAACAACCGTACCCCATGGCAGTGTAATATTTGCTTAAACTCACATCAGTCACATTCTCTCCCAAAAGAGACGTGGGCATATGCACCAGGCAGCATGCATATGGACACTGAATAATCAGAGGTGTTGGATGCTACAAACCTGCAGCTGAAATCCCTGCCATGCCTTCAGCAAATCAGACATACCTGAGACAGAGCACAACACTGAGTATTGGATCTGCACAGGAGGCAGGATTCCTGCCCACAATACATTTAGCTCTCTTTACTTGTGCCTCGGCCCTTTGCTGCTCTGCCTGGACTCCTGCCAGGCATCCAGAGATCCTGGACAAATGCAGTGGACTTGGGCAGAAGTAGTTAAAGCTTACTAAGCCACTTTAGCAAATGCATGGTTGCTGAAATATGTAAGTAGGCCCATGGAGAAGGGGGTTCTCATATTGGTACTTTGCTGTGGGGACAAAAAAAATAATGGGTCAATGAGTGGTGTAGGAATTCTTAATTCTGAAAAATGCTTTTGAGCCTAAGCAGTAGCTTGTGTCAGGTCATACTCATTAAGTGCTGTGCAAATAGTTGTAATACACTGCCAAAGTGGTTATTATTTTAGCAATAGAACACTGCACATTGCTTGCAGGGTAGCTGAGATGCTACTTTCAAGTGAAAATAGCAGAGAATCATCTCTTTATTAGTTATGCAGGAGTGTGTAAAAGTGAGCACCTGTGATATCCCAGCTTCTAAGCCTGCCCATGAGCATGGGTTTTGGATGGGTTCAAGTTTGGTAGAAACCCCTTTTTATATGGGAAAGTAGCATAAGACTTCTCAGTGCTGGAGTCAGTCACCCCCCTCCTCAAGTGTCCTTTCCCTGAAAGCAGCCGGGATTTGAAAGAAGCCTTAACAGAGACAGTTATGGAATAGATTTTTATATCTATTGCAGGAATATTTTTTTAATGTTAGGCATGTTAAATACTGCAGATCTGGACAGCCTTCCAGAATACTGCAAACCAGTTACATTTCACAACAGAAAACCTGCTGCTGTTTGACAAAGGCTCAGTGATTCAGGCTGGAATTTCTGTCTACCTGTTGCAACAAGCCCGTGTCCCATGTGCACTAAGTTACTGAATCCCAGGAGAATCTGTTTCCTAGGAATAGATGCACCCAGCTAACTCCTTCTGGAGAGTGGTCTCTTCCAATGCAGGTTTGTGCCCTGCTGCTGGTTTTTACACACACATTTTTTATGATACTCAGTACAGAAACTTGCACTTTTCTTATGATCTGTCCAGAAGCAGATTTGTTAGCTTCCTGAATACACTGACATTTTTACAGGATATCCAGGAAATTCCTGAATACACTTCTCTTTCCCCTCCTGTGATACCGAAGGGAAAGGTACTGAGAAAGTGCTATTTACTGCATGAATCACTGAATCCCTGCCTGCTTGAGGTGTGATCCTATTATCCTGGGCAGCCTTCTCCATTTGTTTCCATTTCAATTTTGAATTTAAGGCACATGCATCTGGGGCTGTGAATTGGTACTGTGCTAGTTTTCAATCTGAACAAATCGATGCAAGTCAACGAGTCTTTCTTGTCTATGGATTAAGAAAAAATCAGTGAGAAAAAACTTTTAGGTCTGCACCCGTACCCTAATACAAGCAGGGTTATTGCAGTTTGCTTTCAGACATTGGAGTGCCTCTGCACAGCTATTGCTCCCTTAAAATCATGCTCTTTAAGACTGTAATGCTGATAAATCTCAGGCTTTAGATTTGCCAACTGGGTGATGCGATCGTGCTGAAGTCTGGCCTGCATTACCTGCTCTGCTTCATTAGATCAATAACGGTCAACCATGTGTTCTTTATTTGTACAAAGGATAAACTCAGTCCAGTCCAGTTTCTAGGCTACTGGCTCTTTGCAAATTCTCCTTTATCTGCAGTTGTAAAACCATTATTTTGGAGTGCTTCTGGAGGTTCCCTCTTCAATCCAGGCAAGTATTGAACCTGTATAATGTCCATAGTGAAGAAGGTGATCACTGTCCTCATCAGGAAGACAGTAACATCCCCTGGTCAGAGCAGAGAGGCCAGCCCATCCCTGGGGTCCCTCAGGTCCACACACACCCTGGGCAGAGAAACTACACTGTCAAGTGCTTCAGAGGATCGTAAATTTTCATCACTGTTTTCTTTATAACAAAGAAATAATCAGGTGGTTTTCTAATTCACTCCCTCCTAAGACCCAAAGGTATTTCTTGGCTTTTTCAAAGCTGGAGACTTCCTTCTTGAAATCAGGCTTAATGGCTTCTCCTTCCTCTTCTGCCTTGCCCTTTGCCTGTCATCATTCACAACGGGTCCTCTCCCGTGTGCCCGAAGGAACACTGTGAAAGTTAACCATTTCTGGTGTCCAGGTCAGAATCATCACCATCAAAATGAACAGGAGAGAGTGTGTCTCTTACGAAATCTGCAAAGGCGGCCAACCAGGCACCAGTTTTAATGAGGTCACATTTTTGAGATGTTCTTTGAAATCATAACAACTAGAGACCAACTCCCAACTCAAGATAAACAGGTAATTTCCACACCAGAAATTCCTGTTAATATTTAAGCAACGCCTGATCGTCCTCTTGAAAATAGGCACTTTCAAAGGAACTTTATTTGAGAGGAGAATGTCTCTTCCAAAGTATTTTAACAGCTCAGATAATTTTTAATATATACACATATATATATATATATATATATATATCATCATCAGGCTTCAGGCATTAATCATTAGGAATAACACAGATACTCAGCATTTTAGGAAGTTGTGTAGCAGCTGTGGTTTATTAAATAAACCCTTGTGAAAGGACTTTGTGATTTCTCATCATTTAGGGCTGCATCAGGGGCTTTCAGTTGCTACACCTCTTACCTATAAAGCACAGGATGGTGTTCCAGCTGCATACGTGCCTTTCCAGTGTTTAAGGACACATCACTTTCCAATGTAGGACAAATAACTGAAAGTGGATGAATGAGGATCATTTAGCAATAGGAGAATACATCTTTTTTTAATATTAATGAGGTTATACTATAGCACTCAACACTTCTAATATTAGAAAAGTATAGCAACAAAAAAAAAATAGGGCAGCTTTATTAAGGACCTTATGGAATTACAAACCTAATGCAGTATATATTGGGCTGTGTCCCACACATATTCTATGTGGGATACTGTAAAATGTATGACCGTGTTTCTATTGTTCTAAGAAGAGATAAGACAAAAGAGGATGATGAATAAGGCAATGCAATCACTGCAAATATTCAGCTGAATATCTCTGTCAGATGTATATTTTTTATTATTTACCATGAAAAGCTAGGCTGGCTTTAATCACATTTGCAAACCATTTTACAAATCCAGGTTAGAGAGTTTACCCTCAGATGTTAGACTTGCCTGGATTTGATTCCACAGAGATATAGTTTTCAATGTAGTAAACGTTGTGGCTGGGCAAGGCTCAAAGGCAAGGCTCAAAGGCAAGGTGAAAATAAGCATGAAGCACTTGCCCTGAAATCATGCACATCTTGAAAGGAGAGATGCTCGCGTTGTCTTTCAGTCATTTCACACTTGACAAAATGTGGGCATTTCAGATCCCTGTTGAGGGAAGGAGGAGCTCTGTGATTTGAGTCTTGGAATGTGACATTCTCATCTTTGCGTTATTTTTATCATTTCTGAGCAAAGAATTGTTGTACCATTGATCTGGCATAGAAAATGGCCCAGAATTAAATTGTGACTCATGTTCATGATGATGAAGGAGATGGAAATACTAACTCTTTTCCCACAGCAAATGCCCTAAGCCTAGATGCAAAGCAGCCTCATGTGGATGCAAATCCTGCTCTGCTGTGTATTAAACTCTGCAAATAAGCGCAGTCACAAGGATTTACAACCCTGTAGTTATGCCTTTTGTTCAAGACAGACAAACCTGCCTTGAGTCAGTTCCCCCACATCAGACTTGCAGTAGAGCTAATTGGTAGCTAACAAATTTTAGTGGCGCCTGATATCATCTCCTACTTCTTTTTATCCCCTGGGCAGCGCATCACGCAGTGGTATTTGATGTGAATAATAAGGGCTGCCAGCATACTGCACTCTGCATGTTTATTTTGGATTAAAAAAAACCCAAACCAAAACACCAAAAACCAGCACAAAATAAATTCTAAACACTTTTGGAATAACTTAGAGGCAACATGTTTGGATCAGGGTGTTGGGTAACCTTCACACGCAGCAGCGTCCCAGCAGAAGGACTGAGCTGCCCTTGGAAATGCCCCAAAGCCCAAGTCCTTCCGGTTCCTGGTAGAAAATGTAATTGCAGTGAGTGGTGCGGTGGAATTTTGAAACTCTGCAGCAGGCATCCAGAGGAGTTATGCTGCAGTTGGGCTGCGCTGGTTTAGCATAAAAATATGGGCAATACATGTAGCTCTGAGGGTTAGACAGAAAGGAGGGAAGGAGCAGATGAGTCCCAGGTGACAAACACCATAGTAAGTAGTGTCTCTTTCCCTGGGCTGCCCAAATCCCAGCTCTCTGGTTTCCTCCCTTCAGATGCAGCAGGTTGCAGTTCTCTGCATGTCCTAGAAACCTCATGGGTTGTGACTTGCAATCTGGGGCTTTTCCAAGCGTTTCTGGTCAGACCTACCTGACAGGAATCAGAGGTATCTCTCCATCATGAGAGATCTGTGGAGAACAATAAATGGGACAAGACAAAGGTAGAGAGATGGGTGTTCAGATAGGGGAAAAGCCAGGCAGAAAACACAAGTGCCTTGCTCCTCAGAAGGGCAGGGCAGAGAAATGTGAGGCAGAAAAAATACATTTTGCCAGAAGCCATTTGCGAGGGAGGGCTGGGGGTGAGAGGAGGTGAACTGAAACAGCAGCCAGCAATGACAGGGTTATCAGTGTGCCTCCTTCCTCCTCTCCCTCCTGACCACAGAGGCACAAAAACTTGCTCCCTCCTGTTGTGAAAAATGAGCTGGGTGGAGTGATTCATATGCATGGGATTTAAACATTCTATTTTGTCACTTAAAGGAGAAAGCAAGTGGCCTTGGATAAAGTTATCAGGTTTTATTCCTGTTTTACATTTGCATTTAATCATTTTTCCAAAGAACAGTTGATGCCTAATGGTTGGTAACACTGGGATGTCTTCCATAGCACCTGAAGCCTTTTGCTGTATTTACTACTTTCTTGTTTTGCTAACTTAGAATGTGATATGTATACAACCACACACAGAAAAAATAATTCAAATGCTTAATGTTTACTTTTTATTATATTAGAAATGGCAAATTATATTTTGTGTTTACTAGGCAATTCAATTTTTTCCTTAGGAGTTATGTTGAATTGCCTTCAGGTAGAAATTAGGCTATAATAATATACAAAAAGGCAGCATTGGTTTTCATTATTAAATAAAGTCACATTAACATGTCACATTGGACATGAAAGGGAAAAAAAGGTAAGAAGGTGTCAAAACACATTTTGTATTTAAAGTTAATGGAATTATTAAAAAAAAAAGAAAACTGATATTAATGAAATAACTGATAACCAGTGCTTAAACGGCCAAAAATGAGTAAACCTCAGCCTTGGTTTCTCAGTTTATTCATAAATTGGTGGGTAGGAAAAAGAAATTTCCAGCTTTTTAAGTCTGTAATTAGTTTCTTGTTTCCAGTGAACAAGCAGTTGATCAAGCTAAAATGAAGAAACTGAAATAAAGGAAATACACTTTCCTCAATTGCAATAAAGGCTCCAAACAAGAAAATCTTGTTCATTACTTCAGGAAGTGGCTGTTCCAGGAGTTTGCTTACTACCTTGGCTCCCCAATTCCCAGCTCTGCTTTTCTTTAAAACCTTGCTAGTAAGCGTGTTATTAGAACACTGAGCTTTTAACATGAGGAAGGGCTGGATTTCAGGTCTCCCCTCCCCTTCGCAAACAATCACCTTCTCTTGTGAGCTGCAAGGTTGTAGTTGGGTTAGGAAAGATGGAAATATTCCAGAGGGAGTGGGAGGGCTCCACTGGGAGAGAGAGGCTGAGAGTTGCCAGGAGCCTGGATGCAAGAACAGCCTCCCAAAAAGTAGGAGATGAGATTTGACATTGCCTCATGGCAGATATGGGGGTTGAATTTGTTTTTTCTGCAACTGCAGGGTTGCCTTAACTGGAGAGTTTGTGCATGAGAGGGAAAATACCAATCACCTCCAGACTTGCCAAGTGGGTGATGAGATGAACTCAGACCTTATGAAGCCCCCAAATGCAGGTTGGGGAAGCATCAGCTTGGACACCTTGCTGGCATTTAGGCACAAGACATGCAGCTCAGTCTTGTCAGAGATGCACATGTTTGGCTGCATGGAGAGCAGCAAAAAGCCATGCATTGAGAGAGATGCTTCTCAAATCCGGGGCAACTTAATTCTTTCAGGAAACAAACAGAAAGGTTAATTTGTGCAGTCACCACAGTAGCTTTTATTTGCAACTGAATACAATTAGAGATGTTCAGTATTTTCCCTGTTCTGTTTGTTCGTGCTGTCACGTGAGATAATTTCATTTTGGTTTTAATCTGTGATGCTTCCACAAGCACCTCCTTCAGATCACCTTCTGATATCTTACAGACCATTAGTAGTTTCCGGACTGGAGGTTAAAAAGCTTTGACCCTGGGGATTCAGCCATTGGAAGGGTAAGTGCATGGAAAAGTTGGGAGCACAGAACGTTAAAAACAGACTTTGTGACTGCCAAAAATATTAAACTCAAGCAGCCCTCTCAGTCTCCTGAATCTAGCACAGAGTATTTTCCCATGTCACAATCAGCACATCCCAAAACAGAAAACAGATCTTCTGATTTCCAGCCCACGAGCTATGCCATACCCACTGGGCTATGGTTATTGCATCTACATTAATTTTGCATTCCCACATATAGTAGAAAAGCACAGTTTTAAAGTCTTAAAATGCCAGTGAAACTTTCATTAACACCAAGAAGCTTCCAAGACATCCACAGCACTGCTGACTGACTCGCCAAATTTCCTCCTCTTGAATTAGACTTCTCACAGAGCCGACTTATGTTGATTATTCACAGGAAGGAGGTTTTTCCATTTTTGGGTTTTTTTTGTAACACATTGATTAGAACCACCCTGTTTCCACCAGGGGAAGCAGATGATTCATACCATGGAACCTTCTTTTCCACATAGTTCAGGCAAACTGGCTACTTCGCTCTGCTGGAGGGAACCAAGATTCATTCTGCACAGACAGTCCAACCTGCGGAGATGTCCCTCTAAGGTCAAGGAGACAGAAGTGCCAGTCAGGCCACATTCAGCTCTTCATGCTGTAGAGTGCTGCTAAATTAGACCTCGGCGCTGGAGAAAGCAACATACACAACTGAGGATTTGGATTAAATAAAGATACTGAGGTCAAGATTTCCAGAAACCAAGATCTCTGGTCTGTCCCACTGTCCTTGGAAAACATTCTCAGCCTTTGTACTGTGCTTGCTTCTTTGATTAAATACAGAAGTTGCTGCATGCTCATAAACCTCCAGGGGAGGTGCAATACCACTGGGCTTTAAAGAGTTTTAAAAGCACAAGATGGCCTAATTTCCTCCCATGACTCTCAAATCTCTCTCCTAATTTCCCATCAAATACCTGCAACATTTAATCAAAATGGAGCTTGCGTGGCAAACTGTGATCTTGCTCATTTCTGGCCCCATAACTGTTTAGTGCTCCTTTAGCTGACTTCTGTAAGCCTGGTTCAAATCAATATTTCTTTTTTATATTCAGTTCATCTCCAAGATGGGGAGAGCTTTGTCATGCCCTATATACTGGCAAAGAAAAATCTCAGTAGGAGAAGAGATATATATCACATAGAGTCATTACTTTTTAATCACCCAAGTCTACCGGATTGCCTGAGACAAAACTGAAATTACGCGGGCAGGAATATCTGATCGATATGGGGAGAAAATTTCTGTGCTCTTTACAGAAGACTTAAGGGAAGGAGAGAGATGGGAGACAAGAGAAGAGAGAAAAGCAGAATTTCCTGCCTTAGAAAGGGACAATGAAGACAGTAAAAAGAAATGTCAAGTAGCACAGGAAAAGTAGTGAAGTTGAAAAAAACTCTCTTTACAAGAGGTCCCCAAAAGAGATGGCATAAAACAAGCATTGAACTGTAGAGTTTCTTGGATGAATGATCTGGCAGTTGATCACTTTTTGTTTGCAGACAGCGGAACTCAGAACAGCTTTTGTCAGAAATGCAGTGTTTGAGGCATCTTCTCTCTCTCTGGGAATTCACTGATGCTTCAGAATTTCACAAGTAGCTCTTCCAGTTACCCAGAAAGTCATGGAAAAATGCTAAGAGAGTCCTCCCTCCCATCTCTTTTTACTTGCTTGCTGGGAACTTTTTACACTATCCATCACACAAGTCCTGTCAAATCTCCTTTCCAAGCAAACTGGACTCCCTGCAATTCCCCTAGGAAAGAGGCAAGCTTAATGTTAGCTGCCAGTGAGCTGGACTGCAGAATGTTCGGGTGACCTCCCCTCCCTGAAATACTCCTCTTCCTTTGCTCTGCAGTGAGCTCCCCTCAACACCTGCATGTGGGGAAGAGCAAAGGAGCTGGAGATAACTGTGTGCCTGGGGAGCGCTCTTCTCTCTTCCTACTTGAAATCAAACCCCTGGTCTTTGCAAGAGCAGAGACTTCCTGAGAAGACAAAGAGGGGACCAGGGTTCATGCCCCTCCATGAGCAGGCCGGGGAACAGTGTGCTGGCAGAAGTGAGGGCTGCATCTTATCCCTGCGGATAACCATGAGCCCCAACACGGCAGCCTTGTAGACTTCTCGACTCAGCCCAGTAGTTTCCCAAACTCTCTGGCAGAGGTTCACCCATGTGGCAAAACTGCAAGAGTCCTTCCTTTGGTTGTGAAGCCCGAAACAGAGGGTACCAACAAGCAAATAAGTTCAGAAGAAGACGAGCCACATCTGGGGCACAGATACAGTGCCTGGATGTCTCCTGCTGCCTTTGCATGGACACCGTGCCAAATCAGCATCTGAGGGAGGTTTCTACTTTTATCCTGGACCGTCTTGCCAGGTTGTCTGGCAGATCAGTTGGTGTTTCTGCATGAGAGTTCTAGCTAGAAATCTTGGGCTTCTCTGGAGTACAGGATCTGGCCAGATGTGTGCTGGGTGCTTGATAAGCACAGCCGTTCCCAGGCATGGGCATGGCATCGTTGCATGGCCATGCTGTAGGGTCAGCGCTTGCTGGCAGCAGAGTGCGTACTCAGCACACAAACACCATCTGTACCACACACCCACAACACACAGCTTTCCAGAAGCCTGGGAGCAACCAAGAAGGATTACATCGCACACATAGGCATCTTTGTAACCAAAATCTCCTAGGGAGAAACATGACAACCCTCAGCATGGGTCTTCCTCCATCTGCAGGATGGCTTGGCCGTCCCTGTTGAATGGCCCCTCTGCACGTCCCTGTATTCGTAATTCATCTGGTGTGCAGACTGTGCTCCAACAGGCTGGGCGTGATGCCTCTTTCCAGCCAAGCTAGCAGGAGCTGTATTCTTCTTTACTTGTCTCTGATTGGTTCTTAACCTCTTTTATCACATATATATATGTATTAGTGCCTTTTCACACTGCAGAAATCATTTCTAATGTGCCCATAGGGCTGACGTGTAGAAATGGCACTTCAGGATGTGCTCTTGTGACTGAGACAGTAGGGTGTGGATTGTGATTTTGTGTATGGTTGGACTTGGTCAGCTCAGAGGTCCTTTCCCACCATGACAATTCCATGATCCTGTGACTGTCTAAGATGCCACATTGTGACAAACAAGGCATTTTGTGTTCACATAATGCCAACAGCTCCTCAACAGCAGGTCCCAAAATACTTTTATAAAGGAGTCTGGCATCTTTATCTCCAGTTTGTGTAGGGGAACACTGAGGCCTAAGTAGGTGGGAAATCTATGGTCAGTCCACTCAGCAGTGGAATAGAAACAATGTCTACATGATTAAGTCCAATGTTGTATAAAAAGGGGCTCCTCGGTTTGGTTACTTGAGTTTTAAGCCCCTGTTTACCACTTACTCTCGTATACCTTGTGGATGTCATACCTTTTCTTACCCCACTTGCAGAAGACCTATGTTGTGCACTTCACCCTTCCCTCTGTGGCAAAACAGACGGGAGCCAGCTGACATCAATGCACTGCTTCTTTCTAGCACACATGTGATTTCTGGTCAGAAGCCAGCAGCTCGGTTGGCAGGAAAAGACTGAAAAATATCGTTGCAATTAATGTGGAGAAACTTGAAGCTACACCACTATCAGCAGTTCCGCGGAATGAAGCATGAAAATGCAAAAAGGCTAAGCAAAGCTTTGCAAGCCATATGGTGGTTTTTACAGGGACTGCTGGACAGTTTTAACAGACCAATCAGATGGGCAAATTTCTGTGATTTTACAGCAGAGTATGGGATGACAGAAAGTCTGTTAGAGGGGCATCTCTAGTAGAAAAAGGAGAAGAAAAGGAAGGTGGATATCAGAACCACACAGGGTTTAATATTGCTTCGTTAATGTGGACAAAAACTCTTTAATGGCAATCTTCCTGGGTTGGGGTTGTAGAACCTCAGTCAAATTCAGAAGCAGAAGAGTGAGATCAATACAGACCAAAGCATCAATCAGCATCCCTCATTTACAGGCACATCCTTCATTTGTCCTCTAAAATTTCCTTTGTCTCTGTCACATTTCAGTAGACAGCACTGACATTTCTTTCCCTTATGAGTTACGAAGCAGGTTGCAGCTGGCAGGAGAGGCAACATCACACACATTAGAAATCTCTGTGAATCATCCACAGCAAAGCAACTTCCAAGTTTAAATATGTGCAGTTCCTTGCCTTACATCAGAGATTTACTGGAGAAATAGACGTGCTTTGTTAAGTAAATGTTACTTTAATTCTTCTCGTAGACATATTTCCTTAAAATACAGTGAATATCCTTGTATATGTAATACACTCACCTTAGGGAAAATATAAACAAGCTGCACTGAAGACAGAAATGCTTAGATCAGTGTCATCCACTAAGAGCCAGGCAGCTGCAGCACTAGCATCTCCCTTCATTCTCCTTCCCTGCAAGCGGCCTGGGAAACATTTAAAAGGCAAAGTTTCAGCCTGGACATAGAATTTCACAACTTGAGTTGGTTGGCTTTAGCTGCTTATGTTCCATTATTCCTTCTTCAGGGCAGGTCTCCACTGTGAGGCTGAATGGGTCAGCCAGGCTGTTTTAGCCCTTGCTCTTCCACCTCCCTCCCTTTTTTTATGAAATCTTTTGCATTTTTGCACCTTGTGGCGAACATTGGAGAAACACTTCAAAGCAACAAGTGGAGATGGCAGTGACTGGCCCACAAGCAGGTCAGGACATCCAGCTGCACTGTCAGCAGGCGCTGCACACTTGTCATTGCTGAGGTCCCCTTGCCACAGGGCTAGTCTCACTCGGCAGCTGTACTTGCCAGCCTAGCAGGTGTGATACAACCAGTCCAGGCCCTTTCTTACCTCTACAAAAGACTCCCCTGCCTCACTGGGCTGCTGGAGGGCTGCATTTTGCATAGAAGTGTTTTTCATCTCCCATGTTAGAATCATAGAATGGTTTGGGTTTGAGGGGACCTTTAGATGTCATGTAGTCCAACCCTCCTGCAGAGACATCTTTCACTAGCTCAGGTTGCTCAAAACCTCATCCAGCCTGGCCTTGAACACTTGGAATGACGGGACATTCACAACTTCTTTGAGCAACCTATTCCAGTGTCTCACCACCTTCATCATAAAAAAATTCTTTATGTCCAATCTAAACCTACTCTCTTTCTTTTTAAAACCATTGCCCCATGTCATGTAACAGCAGGCCCTGGTAAAGTCTTTCTCCATCTTTCTTATAAGCCCCCTTTCATATATTAAAAGGCCACAAAAGGTCTCTGCAGAGCCTTCTCTTCTCCAGGCTGAACAACCCCAACTCTCGACCTGTCCTTGTAGAAGGGGTACTCCAGCCCTCTGATCGTTTTTGTGGCCCTTCTCTGGACTAGCTCCAACAAGTCCATGTCTTTCCTGTGCTGAGGACTCCAGATCTGGATGCAGCACTGGATGCAGGTGGGGTCTCACCAGAGTGGAGTGCAGGGGGAGAATCATCTCCCTCAGGCAGCTGGCCACAGTTCTTTTTGTATACCCTTGGCTTTCTGGGCTGCAAGCGCCCATTACTGGCTCATGTCCAATTTTTCATTCACCAGTATCCCCAAGTCCTTCACTACAGGGCTGCTCACAATCCATCTTCAGTAGCAGACCACTTTGGAGGAGCAAAGTGTGACCACCTCGAATTGCACAGGTATTCACAGTGACAGCAGAAATAACGAGGAATAATGGCCGGGAATATTTAGCAACCTGTTCACTGCCAGAAGCACTGCAAAAAATTCACATTGCTTCAGGACTGGATGGTCTAGAGTCTTTATATATCCTACCAGAGTGATTCTACCTAAGTGGTGGCCTGCTATGGACAGACATTTTTCTCCACACCTTGTCTAATGAGCACATCAGTTCGGGTCACTCTGGCAGGGGCAATGCACTCCCAGGCACTATTTTCCCAAGGGAAGTGGGGGACACATCAGTCATGGGCAGGTCATGCAACAGTAGGCTTCAGGAAGGTGGCAATGCTAATTGCTCTGTATTAATTTAATTAATTTTAGTTAATTGCTCTGGTGAGAGCAACCTGCTGTCAGTTGTACTTCCTCCCTGTGAAGGGCTGAATCACGGGATTTGCTCTAAGTAGGGACCAAAAAATCGATTGTCTTCAGTAGAGGTGCCCAAGGTGACCAGGGTGATGCCAGGGACAGTGGTACACCCCAGGAAGCAGCATGGGGCAGCCAGCTGGGGGCACTCAGCCACCCAACCACCACACACTGCTGCCCTGGGAAGGTTTTAGGGGTGAGACTTTGCCTGGGGGGAGCAACTGCCCATACTTGAGGGTTCTGAGCTGCAGCATGCAGAAGCCAATGGGTGCCCCATGAGACTTGTATTCAGGGTTTAAGCTCTGCCTCTGCAGCTCCTCCTCCCCATCACTCAGTGCTTTGCACCATACCGAGGAGTTCAACCACAAGCTCACCTGGTCCACTCCCAGATTTTGGTGAGAGGAGGTCCTTTCCCTGGCTATTTTTTTGGCAGTGATCCAGCTGTGCACACACGTGTAGTCCTACTTGAGCAGCTGGCTAATTGAAGTCACCAAACTACAGGTACAAGAGGCTGCATCAGAAAAGCGTAAATGTTCAAAGAGCACAAGACTAATCTTTCTGCAAACTATCATCCTGCTACTTCTTTGGGAAAGAGACCTGTCTACATAAACAAAGGCATCAACTAATTAAAGGGCAGGGCTGGGGGTGGGTAGGTGGGTGTGTAGGAGTGGGAAGAAGTGAGTTACGATCTCCATTCTGCTCTATAACCAAATTCCACCTTAGCTGCAATGGGTCAATATTTGGGGTCTGCCTTGGTAGCAATGCATATAGAGCAATTCAGCTGGAAATATAAAACGTGATCAGGGCTGGTGAAAGTAAGCTTACTGGTATTTATTTTTCTTTAAGTGCATGACCTGAACAAAGCCACCTTTACTTTTTTCCCCACAGCACCTTTTGTTTCAGTTTATAGCACCTTGCAGTGACTCCCACCATGCTGCAGCCATCGTATCATCTTACAATTCTGAAGAAGGAAATGGTATTTGATTTTGTCACTTGAATTTCGTTTATTGCCAGAGACAGATTGCTGGTGCTTCTGCACTTTGTTGTAGGTTTATATGAGAAAGGCTTTTCAGATGAGGAAAAATGAGGGGTCAGGATTTCCATTTGGAGCTATATTTCTAGAGCACTTTATCATTTAAAAAAAATTCACTCCAGCCAAAAAGTAGATTATTTTTATTTATTGATACAATTGGCAATTCTTTTATTTCAGAAATGTAAAGGAAAACACTCATATATATTCAGCTCACATGCATTGCAGGGACATGGATCAGTGAGTGGGGAACCAGAAACATGAAGGATTCGAGCACACAGACCCACAGGAGGGATATTTTTCTCTGTGCCCACCACTCTGGGTGAGCAGGGGACACAGGTCTGATTTTGGAGCTTGCCTGCCGCACAGCTCAGACACAGCCATTTTGGCCCAAATCCAAAGATGAGGAGCCTTTGTGGGGGGCAAGAGCATGAATACCATGTGGATCCTTCCAGTAGCTGCTCATAGACATGCAGCTTGCCCAGGAGCTGCCACTGGATCCTCTCAACTCCCGTTGCCTCCTGTGCAGACACACACACATACACGGAGGTGCCCCAGCAGACCACAGTTAGCCAGGACCCTGTGGATCACCAGGACTTCCAGCTTCCTGATGTACAGGAGTAAGTCTGGACATGTACACACAGCCCAGGCTTATGGCCACTTCCATTCCCAGCTTCCTGGCCACTCACCCTTCCAGCCAGCTAGTCCATCTCACTATTTGCTCCTCATCACATACCAATATACACGCCCAGCCTGGCTCCAGCTGCTGGCACCATGGATGCCCAGGTGCCTGTGACCCCAAGTCCCGCTCCAGCAGCTAGCACTTGCACCCTGCACACAATGGCACACACTGATAGGGAGACACTCACCCAGGAAAAAAAGAGTTTAACACAGAGACAGGACAGACTGCACTGATCAGGAGTAGACAAGCATCCTGGTCAGCCTCTGCTTACCCTTAAAACCCAATTTTCCTATGCCTGTTCCTGCCCAGACCACCTTGATCCATCCCTGTCCTCATCTTTGGATTCTCCTCAAAACCTCTCGTAATTAGTCTTGTGTGATCCCAAGATGCTCATCCTCTGCATCTTACAATGAGTCCCCTGGGCAGGGACCCCCCTCAGTCTGTGAGATGTCCTGGAAACAGGCCAGGGAGGTCTTTGAGTTCCTTCACCTGCATATGAGGAGATGAGCATTTTATCACCTAACCTAACAGGGCAGAGAGAGGAAAGGGTCAAAAACATGAGGGAAGAGGGGAAGGGGTAAGGTATTCTGGAGGTGACACCAATAAAACAGGGAAGAGCCCTCAGCCTCACAGCCTCCTCCTCACAGCTAAGGGGAGCCAATACAGTCTGTCATAATAAAGTCTAATGCTCAGCACTGCAGAATTCACACGGAGCCAGGGAATGTTCTTCACTGTGCTGCTACTTCACCCTTTTTCCCTTTGGTACCCAGCCAGTACTTTCTCTGTTCACCAGGCTAGAAATGTTCCTCTAGGGTTCAGTACCTCAACATTTTGCCAGCTTCTCACCCAAAAACATCCCTGACAAACACCTGCAGAAATGAACAGCAGAGCATTGCAAATAAATGCTGGCTAGCCCCAGAGCATAGTTCAGGCTTGAATAAAAAAGGCATCTTTCCCCGGCACACCATGATCATAGCAATTTCTTTTCCAAAGGCCAATTCTTTCAGCTCGGGTCTTCTCTTGTGCTTCATTCTTCCTAGGTCTGGAAATAAATGCATTACAAACAATTCTGAAATCATTGAGTAAAGATTTGAACTTCAGGCTGGGGTTTTCATTCCCTGGGTCTCTGTAGGGTGAAAGACTTCTGGGCAAGTATCCATATAGCACCAAGCACTTCTACATCCAGCAGGAGCTCTAGGCCCTACTGTGGGTTGGCAACATAACACTAGAGCAACAGAAAATTATGAAGTTCATATCCTAGCACTATAAAATCACACTTCTTGATATAAATGTGTTGATAAACCTCAAAGCCTATCTACAGTCTTTATTTCCAGTTCTTCCATCAGCAGCAGGATGAACAAAGCCCAGCTCCTTGCCTTCCCCATGCCTCCTGTGAAATATCATCCCCTGCCCCTGTGCCTCCCTCCAAATTCCACCAAAATGTTCTGCACCTTCTCTGTCTCTGCCCTCCCAGCAGCAGACAATACACAGTGTGACTGGTCAGGGGCCATGCAAATGATGCTTGGAGATGTTGTCATCCATCAAACTGCTGATTTTTTCTTCTAGGCCTCTATTCAGCTCATGATTTTCATAAATCTTAAAGACCTGAAGCTGTTGATTTTTTCTCCTCTCTGGGAAATTCAGCTGAAGGTGACAGAAAGTTCAAAACTTTTGGCAGAAAGGGGAATGGCTGGATGGACATAGCATGACTATATGGTTCTTTGGGAAACGACATAATTCAAAAATACTGACTTTTCAGAAGAGGCTAGGAAAATATTCCTCCAAGAAGATTACATTTTTAAAAATTTGGTCCAATCCCTCTGTAGGAGACAGGTTGTATAAAGGGAGAGGAGAGCTCCTCTGGCACAGGAAAGACCACAACTGGTGCCTAATGGGTATGAGGGGTGGCTAAAAAGTATGTAACTGATGCATGATGGCACTTTTGTCATTCTAAGCTGCCTCCCATTCCCTGTGCATCAGCCTAAAACATCGGCCTAAAATTACTGATGACTTACCCATTCAACCTCACTCATAAGCCAAAGTGTGATGCGGAGCTTCATTTCCCATGTAGAGGGAACCCCCAGGGAATATGAAACTTCCCCAGTGAAGAGAGAAAGGGATGTGGTCTCTGAGATATTGACATCCCAGCTTGCTCCAGTTTGCACCCCTTTAGTCAGGGAGGTTGGGTGGAGGGTGCCTCGGACGCCTTGTCTTCAGGCAGAAGATCCCATAAGTACATCTCCTTTAAAAAACAATTTTGAGTGGATTAGCAAATATTAGTTTACCAAGGCATGGTGATTAAACTAAGCCTGAATCAGTATTGCCTCCAGGGGAACCTAAAGAAAAGCTTCAGTTTTCTCCTCTTCCATAAATCTCAGAGCAACCTCAGGAGAAATTAACACAAAAATACCTTCTCCTTCTGCTTTCTTCTGTAGGGAAATACTTGCATTTTTGAGACCTTTTTTCGAAAGATCTGCAAATAGATTTACTGCTGACCACAGTCAGATCTCTCTGTTGCAAAGCAAAAGAAATTAAGACAGAAGGACAGAAACTCAGGTGAGTGGGTTGGCACAGCATGCCTCAGCGGCACTCAGCCCTGCCTCACGTCAGTGTAATCTTCTCAGAAACCTTTGTCTAGGCAACATCTCCATAGCATGTCAGATGTTTCGCTTCTTTTTTCTTCTAGTTAACTCTCTGTCTTTTCCATCCTTGGTCCCAAGGATGCTGTGCAGCCCTCTTCAGTGGTAACAGATTTGATAGAAACAGGGGCATTTCCCATCTTTACATTTTCTGGATGAAGTGGAAATGGAGTGCCTGGCACTAGGCAGGGCAAGGCAATGCAAGAGTAACACTACCACCTCTGGGCAATACCGCAGCTGAATTGAAGTGTTCAGCTGCACACCAAACACACATTTAATAAAGAACGAGAGATTAACCATGACAGCAGGACTATGAGCGAGCACACATCTTGCACGGTGTTGCCATCTAAGATTTTAAACCAAGATGTCACTTAAAGATTTTAATAAGGTCAACTGCAGTGACCCAGCTAAACAAGATGCAATTGCTCTCTTACCCTTCTTCCCCCAAACCTCCTCTTCTTCTGTCTACACTTACTGCTCCTGGCAAAAAAAGAAAACATGTAGATTAGCACTAATTAGTTCTTACTTAACATGGTTGTTTAAATAGTTAACTCTTCTCTTTCCTGCTGGGTTTTTAACATATGCACCACACCCTGATTATGGTTGATAAGGAAGGATTTGAATGCTTTTAACATTCTTTTAGTAGGTCTTTTGCTCCATCCTTATGGAGGATGCTGGCTAAAGCAAGCCAAATGTCTATTACCGTTACTGCTCACATGCAAATACTCTTGAGCAAAGCCCTAATCCTGAAGGGCGTCCTGTGAGATATATTCTATAAATCAAATCTGTCTAACAAAATCTGTGGCTATGTTCTGCCACTTTGCAACACCCCATTCCCTAGAGAAGCTGGGACTCTCACAGTTGACAGATAATAGGACAGGAATAATTGCAGGCTGTTGCCATCTCTGCCTCAGAAGGTCTATAGGTTTTTACCATTGACTATCAGGAATATTTGCTTGCTTGACAGTATGGGAATGGGATATCCAGAAATAAATATGTACACTGATAAATACCTAATACATATATAAGCAAACAAAATGCTTTTGAAAAATGTAAACAGAATGCCTGTGCATTCATAGTACTGTCTGTTACTGTGCACCTGCCTGAATGTGTCTGTTGAATGCTCACCTGGCTGGGAGAAGGATATAGCTGGAGTCTGTGCCGACCAGGGACTCTCCATGCCGCCCGAGGAACTGGCTACCAAACTACCTGTCTGTCCTTCACAAGGAGGAGATATAGAAGTTGATATAGATGGCACTTATAAGAGTAAGTTGAATGGAGAGTCCTTATGGTTTGGCAGGGGTGAGACAGTAGTGGCACGTGGAGGAGAAAACCTGGCGACAGCCCCTCAGCCGATCTAAATGCTGCAGGGATGGCAGGTGAGGTGGTATCTGGGGACCAAAGGTATTGCTGGGTATAGGATATATATATCCTATATAATCCACATTGCAAGGTGGAGCATCAGGCACACTGCTAAATACCCAAAGAACTAGAAAAATCATTTTCATAACAGATTAATGGTTTAGGATAATTTCAGGGAATTTTAGGGTTGCCACTCTGTGCCCATTGTCATGATTCTGGGGTTCTTCAGCCCCTCACAAAAAATTTCCCCTCCCTCCAAGTTTAGGCTTCATTTTTGTTTGGAAAACAGACCTCAGGTAAGTGGACCAACCTCTCTCTCACCTCAGAATATTTTAGGAGTTGTCACAACCCCACAGAGAAGCAGGAACCTCAGCGGAGAGAAAATTCAGTCTGGAATTTAAGAGCATTTACTTTGCTCCTGCTGCTTTTCCTCTATTGTCTCTCTTCCCGGAGTGTATTTTCCTGTCCTGCTGGCTGTGGTGCCGCATACTAATGGAGCAATCTTTGCCCCATCCCCAGAAGAAAGTTGTGTGCAGGTCTATTGGAGAACTGAGGAGCCAGAAGGAATCTCAGTGCATCCCATCACTCTCCTACCAACGGATGGGATGCCTTCAGGTAAAAGCAGATGATTTGATCCCAGCCATTTCCCATTGTTGTACCACTGCTGGGAGAGCACTACCCCCAAAGAAATGTGTATCCAATGGCCTCTCTCTGCAACAGCTTACAAAACTATAGTGTTTCTGTGCTCCTGAAAAGTGCTTAGAGATGGTGCCCCATACTGCTAAATCCCCTCTGCTTCTGGGTCAGCTCCACAACCTGCAAATGCTGTTTCTTGCTGTAAACAGGCGGGCAAGAAAGGCTGGGCTGATCTTCCAATGCAGAGAGGAAGAGATTTCCTTCAGGGGGTGTAAGAAGGGTGGCAGGGGGTTTTGATTTTCATTCTTTGCACGATTATGATCAGCTCCTCAGCAGCACTAGTTCGGGATTGAGCAGGACCCTCAGCAAGAGAAGTCTTTTGCCCCTCAACCTTTTCCTTTCATTACTCAGGCCAGTGCAAAGGTGCTAAAGAGGCGGACGCTGGTGAACAAAGGGATATTTGGTGTGATAACTACAAGTGAGTGGGTAAAGCTCAAATGAGAAGTAGGTAAGCACTGTTTATTATAGTTATTTATCCTCGCCTCCAGCTCTCCAGGTGGGTGCCTTTCTCCCCCGGCTGCCAGGATGCCGGGCGGAGCGGCGGCCGCTTCGGAGCAGCACTGCCGCCCTCTCTCGGCGCTGCAGCCTGGAGAGCCCCTCCAAACCCAACCCATTTCCTGCACTGGCAGTCACCAACAAACAAACAAGGGGGCAAAAACCCAAACAAACAAACAAAGAAAAAAGAAATTAAAAAAAAAAAAAAAAGGAAGAAAAAGAGGAAAGAGGAGAAAGGAGAAAAGAGGAGAAAAGAGAAAAGGGAGAAGGAAAAAGGAGAAAGAAAAGGAGAAGGAGAAGAAGAAGGAAAAAGAAAAATACAAAGAAGAAAAAAAGAAAATAAAAGAAGAAAAATACAAAGAAAAGAAAAATACAAAGAAAAAGAAAAAGGAAAATACAAAGAAAAAGAAAAAGAAAAATACAAAGAGAGAAAAAAAGGAGAAGGGAAAAAAGAAAAAAGAAGAAGAAAGAAGAAAGAAAAAAACCACAAGAAATAAGGACAAGGATAAAAAAAAAGAGACAAGGAAAAAGGAAAATAAAGAAAAAGAGTGTTCTTCACTGAAGAGGTGTTCAAGCATTGGAACTAGCTCCCAGGGAAGTAGTCACAGCCCCAAGCCTGTGGCTGCTCAATAAGCTTTGTCCAGCACTCTTAAGATAGGAGGTTTCACTGTTACATTGCTCCGTGCGGAGTCAGGAATTGGACTCAATGATCCCCGTGGGTCCCTTCCAGCTCCGGATATTCTGTGATTCCAAGTATTGGTACTGGAACTCAGTTCAACTTAGACACAGCACTTGCAGGACAGGATCTCAATATACTATGCAAATGCTAACATCTAATGAAACTATGTAAGGGAAATAGACATTTGTCCAACCATAATGTTTCTCATTAGGTGTTTGTAAAAGGACTATTGAATTAAAACAATCACAGATTAACTACCAGCAGTGAAACAGTATCAGACTTACCTGTTCATGTTTCCAGGTGGGGGACACATTATGTCACACGCTGTATAACACAGCAATGTAGAAGACAGACAGGGATGGGATACAGAAAACACTCTCTCCATTTCATAGCTTCAGGAGAGGCACAAGAAGAGTGATAAAAACAGCCAAAGTCACTTGTGCACTGGACTGAACTGGGAATATGGCAAAAAACATGAGCATTTTGATCTGCTCCAACATGGCATTTAAGGAAGCAAGAGAGGAGATGTGTCCAGATATTTCTGTGCCATTAGTGAGGCAACGTTTTGCCATTTGTACTGGTAGGAGGAACAAAGTTCTGTTCAGGAGGAACAAAGACTCCCCCTTCCATCATAACTGCCTGAAGGTTCTCCTGACCTTTTTTTCCCATTCCCATTTTTCCAGGTGATTAAATTGTGCAGTCAGAGAGCATGACTGTAACACTAAGAAAGCAGCAATTTTAACACCACGGAAGGCTAATTCCCCAATACTTCAGGCCTTATTAGTTTCAGCACAGACCGACCCTCAGCTGGGGATGACAGAGCGCCAGCAGCTCCCAGCGCAACGGCTGACAGAACTGGGACATGGCAAATGGTGCTTTCGAAGCCTGTGGCAGAACAAGAGCTCAGGGATAGGCTTTGCGTTAGAAGTAGCCGTGTACCATATTCTTAGAACAAGGGACAAAAGCAGAAGGGCTCACGACCACTTCCCTTCTAAACTGTTCCTTTTGGAACAGTTCTCCACCCTCCTCTCCCTCTGCTCCTTTGCTAGTCTGTAACAGACAGCTGACTGTACTGCCAGCGGAACCTCACGTCTGGTTCTGACACTGTACTGCAGACTTGCACTAAATTTAAGGGATTTTGCTACCCACAAATCTCCCATTAATTGAAAGAGGAGTAGAGGGTGTGACATCTGTTGATAGGTGAGTGAAAAGACTGCTTTTCATCCCCTCAACTCAACATCGCAATTGAGGTTCAACACATTCTTCTTGCATGGGAGGTCTCTGTGCTGTATCTGTAAAGGGACAATCGAGGCACCCAAGTGTACAAGATTTTGCGTCCCCCTCCTCCCAAATCTTTGCTCACGTCTCCACAGACTGGTGGTGGTTTGGAGCATTCCCAGCCTGGACAGGTCTGGTGCTGCCCCAGCACGAGCAATTGGGACACCACAGGTAAGATCCCGAATGAGAAAAAACTTGGGTTAGCCAGAAGTAAACACAGAACATAGGTGGAATTTAGGTTGCCCGTGGGGTTTCCACCTGAGTAGAGGGGTTTCCACCTTTCATTTGTCAGCTTCAGGATGTTTCTGCATCTTTAGGACAAGGGGCAATGGGTGCAAGCTGGAACACAGGAGGTTCCACTTAAATATGAGGAAAAACTTCTTCACATTGAGGGTGACTGAACACTGGAAGGGGCTTCCCAGGGAGGTTGTGGAGCCTCCTTCTCTGGAGACATTCAAAACCCACCTGGACACATTCCTGTGTGACCTGATCTAGGTGTTCCTGCTCCGGCAGGGGGATTGGACTAGATGATCTTTCAAGGTCCCTTCCAATCCCTGATATTCTGTGATTCTGTGATTTTGCCAGCTATTACTTAGCTTTAAAAGAAAAAAAGATAGTTGCTCCTGTTCACACAGGAACATAGTGCTCCTGCTGCAGTGTGGCTTCCCCACGCATCATGCTCCCTGCGGGATATCCCAGGGACTGAGGCCCAGAGCCCTGTCCTGGGAAGGCAGCCTGAACCCCTCCAGAGCGGGAACTGAAGGGAGCCCAACATCTTCCACTTTCCAGGACCACAACTACAGAGACAGGCACACTTACACATCCCCCATCCAAAGTCTAAGACAAGCTCCCGCTTTTCATAGCCTTTCTGTCCAAGTGAACAGGAAATTCCCTCCTCCAGTCTTGAGAGAGCCCCCCAAGAGAGGGGTGAAATACTTGACGTTTCCTATAGCCGCCCCTCTTCCACCAGGCACTGTAGATGTGACAGCAAGATGTAGAACAGGGTTTTAACTCCAGGAAATGAGGCTTTGATCACCCAAACTCTCTTTTTCTGTCATACTACAGAGTGCTGGAGGCATGATTAAACTCTGAGTTGTTGAATGCTCTGACTCAGGATGTACCGTAAAACTAGTTTCCTGTTCCTGTGCCCTGTTAAAAAAAAATCAGTATTCATTTCAGCTCATGCTGACAGCTGAGACGGTAAGTAATATTAAACCAATATTTTTATTTTCAGAGCGTGCTTTGAACAGAATAGCCTTAATTTAAGAATTATTCTAACAGTTCATTTCCTAAAACTAACTGAATCACTCTTTCCAAACATTACATCCACAACACAATCTGACTCCCAGCGTGAAGCTCCAGTGAAGCCATGGCATGGCCACAGCGAATTCAAAGCAAAAGCAATTGTCTCAATTTAAAGAGAGACCACCTCCAGGGGGGAAAAAACACCAAAATCTACACAATAACAACAGGCAAGAAAATTGGTAGGATTATCCAACAATCAGAAGCACAGGCAGTCCGGAGAAAGGATATTAACGTCTTCAATTATTTTAACAACTGTAGAAAATTCTACAGCTGGGATGGAATTTTCTATTTCATTACATAGGGCGATTCAAAATATATAAAGGTAATTACAGAACTTTTATTGGGTTTTGCTTACAATGTGGTCAAAAGAGACTACAATTTAACTGAGACTAGAATTTCAGACATGCTTTTACATGGTTTTTGTGTTGCTCCCTGCAGATCCATCCTGTATAGATCAGGCTATTTTACAGATTAAGAGCCCGGAAACAAGAGAGGTTACAATATGAAATATGTTCCAAAACCTGGCATTAATTTTATAACTTTTGCTAAGAGAACTAGTACCATGCAGCACAATTGGTCCATCACCTGCGGATCAGGTTGTAATTACTACTTTCTACTGCAACAACTTTGAGTCTATCGCCATATGGGTTTCCATTGATCCACGACAACGGAAATGTCACTGGCTCAATACTGTTAAATGCCATGTTCAGAACAGAAAACACAAGCTTTGAAGTGACCAATGAAATGGAGCAATTATTAGTTCAGTATTTGATCTATGCAGTTTGAGAAAATTGGTACAAATTCCTTTAAGCACTACAAAATGGTAAGTACTGGGTGTAAGATGTAAACTAATTTAAACCTGCTTTGCCATAATTATGTTATGCGCTTGATAAACTTTTGATATATTCAATGATACAGAGGTCCCAAAGTAAAAATGAAATAGTCACTACATAAAATATCACTTTAAAATACAAGTTAGACACTGTAAGAGTCTAGTGTATCTGTAGTTACTTGGTATAGTATATCTTTATATCCTAGTATATCTGTAATTATACATCACTAAAGCATAAGTTGATAGAATTATTTCAAACATTTCTTGCCTCTCCTTTCCTTCCCAATGCTATGCCTTTGTTAACACCAACAGAGCTGGGAGATTGAGCTGGGGAGAAGCAATCAAGATTGGAATGTCAATAAAGGTACGAGATGCCACTGATGCCTCTTCCACACTTCAGTCCTCAGGCACCACTGCAAAACCAGGAATTTTCCCAAATTTTTCCTAGGAATGTTTCCTAGTAAAGAGAGATTTGAAGAGGCACAGCCACTTCTCTTAGTGATAAAAATAAAATGCTCATACATTCTGTTCTCAAATAAACCCATAAGATCAGAATTACATAGTGTTAATGTTAAGCTGTTTTATTCTAGTTATACAGTCCTTTGGACAGATCACATTCAAATGCTCATTTAGATAAGCATAGTTCTCACTTCATTAATCCGCAGAGTAAGTTCCTTTCCAACAACTGCTTTAATGAGGTGTTAATGAAGGCCCCTAGTTTAAGCTTCTGTCTCCCCATTTAAAAAAAATATTTTAAAATATCATCAAAAGACAGCACTTGGATAACAGTTCACTGCAAAGACTTCTACTGAGAAGAAAACAAGAAGCTAAAAAAACCAACCCAACAATTCCCTACCTCCATGCACACAGACAGGATACAAAGACATGACAAATAGAGGTTTGTAACAGATTTTACTTGTAGAAAAGCAACATTCTAGCATCGTTTCACAATTAAAAAAAGTAAGATCTGTTTGGTGTTATAAGGTGTAGCAATCATGAGTGCAACAGGTAAAGCATACTGTGACACTCGGTATGAAAGGTATGAGATACACTGTTGTATTTAGCCAATTACTCCTGGTGCCTCTCCGTGGATACTTTCTTAATTACAGCTCCTCTCTGCTTCATACATGTCAGCAGTATATTTTGGAATATAAAAACTGGAAGTGTTAAAAGACACAAAAATGAGTCTTGAAACAAATCAAACCCAGGACCAGACCACTGAAACAAATGGCACCTTGTATGTAAACTACCTGTCATATCATTCTACTCCCCGTCATACGAAAAAAAAAGGGGAAAAATAATTGTCTTGATATAGAAAATTGTTCCATCTTCTTTCTTCTGCATTCACACAACTTCATTATCAGGTTTCCTTATCCCGATATTAAACTGTAAAATCATCAGCTACTTATTGTGGGGCTTTTCTGCCATCTTCAGTGCTAATCTTCCAACCATTAGCAAACTATATGTGGGGAAAAACACAGAATTAAACAACAATAAGAATAACTTGCCAATTCATTTTCAAATACCTCTCATGTAACAGGTGTATAGAAACAAAACTTACACAAAATGTGATTCACTCCATCTCACTTCAATTAATCAAATAAGAAATCACACATATGAGGTTAAAAAACAAAAGGCAGTATATACTGTGTTGTACCTGACACCAGCAATTAGTCCTGCAGGCATGAATTTCCCAGAGTTGTAAAACCTGGTTCCCATGACAGCAGTCAGTGTTCCAGATGTAACTTAAAAGAGAGATTAGACAGTCCAGTCAGCAGAGATTCATGTGTGGGAGAAAGATGCTACAATTCAAAACTAACAGAACAGAGAGAAGCAGTAGTAAAAAATTAATGTAAAACATGAAAAGGGGTTATGTCATGTGACAGATTAAAAAAGTCAATACATTACCTAAACTCTGGAATGCCCCAGTATGTGAGGACTAAACATTTTATATCAAACTCTTGCAGCCAGCACACTCCATATGTTTCTGCACAGACTGTCCTCTTTTTTTTTTTTTTTTTTTTTTTTTTTTTTTTTGTCAAAATGTTCTTTTTTGCAAACTGGAAATATTTTATGCTACACGGCTCTGGAATTCACCCCTTCTATGTGCACAGGCAAATCACTAAACCTGTGCACGTCACCACCCACTTCTCATAAAAGGGAGAGCATTTTTGTGCCTGACTTCTAGTAAAAATCTGAGAATTAAGTAATGTGTGGAAAAGACTTTGAAAGGGAAGTGTGGTGTGTGAGTGTGCATCACCAACCCATTTCAGCCCTGCACCACATTCACTAAGATCACACAGCTAAATCTCTGGTCATGAGACAGAGACGGGAGCCAGGTAGTTTCACCGAGCCAGGAAAATAGAAAGGTCAATCCATGGAACACTGTATCTCAAAGGAAGAGGGAATACAGAGAAAACTATACAGAAAACATACTGGAGCCCCTGGGGGTCCTGGTGGACAGCAGGATGACCATGAGCCAGCACTGTGCCCTCATGGACCAGAAGACCAATGGCAACCTGGGGTGTATTAGAAAGGGGGTGCTTAGTAGGTCAAGAGAGGTTCTCCTCCTCCTCTACTCTGCCCTGGTGAGACTGCATCTGGAATATTGTGTCCAGTTCTGGGCCCCTCAGTTCAAGAAGGACAGGGAACTGCTGGAGAGAGTCCAGGGCAAGGCTACCAAGATGATTAAGGGAGTGGAGCATCTCCCGTACGAGGAAAGGCTGAGGGAGTTGGGTCTCTTTAGCTTGGAGAAGAGGAGACTGAGGGGAGACTTATTAATGTTTATAAATATGTAAATGGTGAGTGTCAGGAGGATGGAGCCAGGCTCTTCTCAGTGACATCCAATGATAGGACAAGGGGCAATGGGTGCAAACTGGAACATAGGAGGTTCCACTTAAATATGAGAAAAAACTTCTTCACACTGAGGGTGACTGAACACTGGAATGGGCTGCCCAGGGAGGTTGTGGAGTCTCCTTCTCTGGAGACATTCAAAAGCCGCCTGGATGCATTCCTGTGTGATCTGATCTAGGTGTTCCTGTTCTGGCAGGGGGATTGGACTAGATGATCTTTCAAGGTCCCTTCCAATCCCTCATACTCTGTGATTAAATCCTTAGCCTTAGCATGCACCTGCTACCCAGTGGCAGCAGCTATACATTTAACTTGTTTCACTCTCTCTTATTTTCTACTATAATATTCTACGTAATAGCTGGTCCTGCAGGACCTAGCTCGTCTTCAGTCCTAGCCATGGCAACCTTCCTATCAACACCCTAAATATTGTCCTTGACATGTAGTAGTCTCATATAAGTAGACATGTAAACCACTGGGACCGCAGTCTAATACACAGTATTCAAATACCTCAAGCTCTAATCAGTAGCCAGTCTTCAAAACATACACACATCACTAAATGTAATTTTGTCTAGGACAGCAGTAGAACACCCCTTCTCTGAAAACTTTAATATGTGAAAAGGAGGAAAAGATCTCATAGGCTACTGAACTACAGAAACGTTTATGTCTTTTGCATTTGGGAAAACACTTTGTCTCACTCCGGTTACACTTTCTGTATATGCAGTCGATTCCAGTTATTTACACTTGACGCTGCATGGCTTTGACCTCTCCAGTAGATATGAAAGTGCACTGCACTGCAGACAATGCTGAAACAAAGAGAAACACTGGGCCATCCCCTTTCACTTTTGACTTTCCCGTATCTAAAAGAGGCTGTCACTGCTTCAGTGAACAAATGCTCTACTAGCCAGTGGCAGCTATTTAAGCACCAAGCAGCAACTCTCCACAATTAGCTTCCCAGAGTCAGGAAGGAGGGAAGCTCCAGTTCTGAGAAGAAGAAGATGTTGCATTACTGAAGTTTCTTCCTCTGTCAAATCTCCCCAGGCATTGCAAAACCTTTGTAATTCCACATATTTGGTATATATAAAAATAAGCCAATCATGATCTCTGCCACTTTCAGCAATAATAAAATAACCTGCTAGTGGTATGGGCAGCCTGCAGGGGACTCACTCTTCCTGAAGTGCTCCAGGTTCCTGTAGGATGCTGAAAGTACGATCCAGCCAAAAAGGGGACACACGGAGGACAGGCATCAATTTACAAGCAGTTCCCTTGCACTACAATCCTTCAAAACCACCGGTACGAGACAAGTCCATACTGGCAGCCACCAATTCAGCCAAGCCTGGGGTCTGAAACATAGCTAGTGCTAGAGAACTGTCACACACTGATATCTTCTATGCATCAAGACAGGAGAAGGTACTACTAACAGACACACGCCAAAGGATTACACAAAACACATGGTTGTAAGTATTTAAGATCACGGAATTGTCAGAGTTGGAAGGAACTTCTGGAGATCATCTAGTCCAACTCCCCTGCTAAAGCAGGATTGCCCAGAGCACATCACTCAGGACTGCATCCAGGTGGGTCTTGAAGGTCTCCAGAGAAGGGGACTCCACACTCTGCCTGGGCAGCCTGTTCCAGTGCTCCATCACCCTCACCAGAAAGAAGTTTTTCCTCATACTTGAATGGAACTTCCTGTGTTCCAGCTTGTGCCCCCTGTCCCTTGTCCTGTCATTGGGAACCACTGAGAAGAGCCTGGCTCCATACTCCTTCAACCCACCCTTTAGGTACTTGTAAACATAGATAGTATCTTCCCTCAGCCTTTTCTTCTCCAGGCTAAAGAGCCCAGCAGCCTAACAAGTGTCAGGCATCAACTGAATTGCAGGAATCATCCACGTAAATTTTCTTATCCCACTTCAACTGCAAAGTACCCTAATGTAGTAGTGACTGAGAAAAGTTCAAGTTGTGTTATTTTGGAACTGGCGTGATCTTTAGGCATGCCCAGGTTAAAGTGATAGGTGATAATCATCCTAACTTGATCTCAACCTCGAGCTCTCTATAGTAAATGGCAGAGAGACCAAAGTTGCATTTTGGAGATTCACACCATACAAGTTTTTACACACAAAAGGCTTATCTGATTTTTTAGCCGAGGGATGTAAGGTAATTGCATTTGGTTTTTTATAAACCACATAAGTTTCACTTTATCTTAGCACACAACTTCCTTCACAACCTGTAGGCTTTCTGATGCTCAGAAGACAAAATGTAATGATAAATAACAGATATTTTCCTCCCCTGTTGTAGGAGAGAAAGAAAACCTAAGTTTAAACTACCATCCAAAGTAATTCATATCTCCTGCAAGGGATGCAAGAATGTAGTGAGAAATCAGCGATTAAGACACAAGCAGTCTTTAATAGGTATTCTCAACTAATTTTTTTAAAAATTAATAATGCTGTAAGAAAAAATAATCACATTCCAGGGACAACACTGGAGTTTGCCCACTAATAGTGATTCTCATTGAAAGACAAGTTTACAGACAGGATTAAAAATAGGTTTATAACATCGTCAGGGGATAGTAATTAAAATAACATTTTTGCCTTATAAGAAAGTATATAAGCTTTTAGAAATAATTCTTTGGGTAAGTGTATGCAGTTGTTAAGAGGCCGCTGCTTAAGCAAAACTAATAAAGCAACTGAAGGTCAAGATGAGCCGCAGCCCTGAGATAATGGGGAATAAGAACATCCCAGGATGCAGAACTGACTCCCCAGCCCAGAAAGCAGACAGGGAGGTACGTTTGACAAGGAGGATCTGGCTGCACCTGCCATCCTGGCTGGGAAAGAGAACAGGAGCTGGGCCTGTGCCAGAGTAAAGGGTGAAGGTGCATCCATGAAGAAGACATACGGCCTTCATCTTCACAACCCTCGGCAACCACTACCAGGAGACACAGCGCAAGTGCAGTTGCGAGGAGTTCAATTTTCATACAAAGCAGGGACAGGTTATGCATATGTACAGGCATCATGAATGCATGTAGCATTGAGTAATTTTTGCTGTATAAATGAAGGGCAAGTTGCCGTGCCAGGGGTAGCACATTTGTGGTGGGGTGATCCCCCCGTGCTGCCCAGCGCTGGATAAACAGACCGACTTTACAACTCTCCAAGTTGTGGAGTCTATTTCCGCATGTCATTCTGCAAAGACTTTCAGGTACTGATTTTAAGTATCCAGTTATTTTATTTATAATCCCTTTTAATTAAAGTTGTAAATTACATACGGAGGGAAATCCAAACATTATTTGGATTCTGTGAGAGCTGATAGGCACCCAGTCCAGCCAAACTCCCAAAGAAAAGGCCAGCAGCTAGCGATGGGACACTGCCTGCAAACGTAAAAAACACCACACTTAGTAGAAGCTCATAAATAAACTTTCTCATTATCTTACCTGTTTTTAAAACACCATCAATAACATCAAAAAGATGAGCATTCACCATTATAAAGGAGATCAGAGAGGTGATCTTTTAAAGACTAAAATCATACTGATCTGAACTAAGAGATGTGTTTATTCTTCCACAAGGTACGAATAGCATTAGATACTAATGCTTTAACAGCAAAGCCATGAGCATATTTATAATGGAAACAATAGTGAGAAAAAACAAAGAATTGGTGTTTTCTTTGTACAAACCAAAGCATGTTGTTTCAACACAGAGATGCCAGGATTTCTTGAGGCATTAAAGGGGTTAAATGATAAGGGTTTAAGGTTAGAATGAAAAAGTACATGTGAACTGAACTGGGCAGGAGGGCATTTAGACAAGCAAGAAGTTGACAAAGAAGAGAGAGGAGTCAAATACGAGAAGTCCTATCTCTTAAGTACACCCGAGATCTGATCCAAAGGTAACTGCAGACTTTGGAAGAAGGTTCCCTGGACTTGCCTAAATGTTGGATCAAGTCCTCAGTATAAGTGATAATCCCAAGCTACCAGAAGATAAAAGGATACCGCATCCAAATTGGTGATTTATAGATGACATCAAGTAATGAGGTGGCATGACCACTGCGAGCGGTGACTGCTCTCAGTAAGGCTGATGGAGAATTCAGGACTCACTGCTAAGGGTGTTGTGTTCTACGTTCCATTTTTTTAGATCACCTTTAAAAGGACTCACGATTGCAAAGCTAAACTGATAAAGATCTTCTCTCAATATTACAGGAGTATAGCATATTGCTACCAGAAAGTAATCAGTTTTTAGTCATCATCAGGGCAGCTGTAACACTGCTTCAGATCCTGCTTTTCATATAAAAAGCAAGAGCAAAGACAATAGAAAGCAACAGATATTCTTGTTCAAGGAAAAGATACATCTAATAAGTGGCTGCTCTGGAGAGAATACAGTTCAGCAACAACCATGGGGTAGCTAAAATTCTTTGCACAAGCCTAGGAGCCAAGAAATGGCCATCTTATCTTTGAATTTTACCTCAAGGCATTTTTTAAGCAGCTGTGGCACATACACTTACTAGGACAACTACACCACCTCTGGCTTAACAAGTTCCCAAGTCTCAAAACTCTGGGATGCAGAGAACTCACTCTTTAGTGAGTGAGTGACAGAATATAAATAAATAAATAAATTAGGTTTTGCTTGCCCTGTTCTCATATTCTTCCAAAGACACTTACTGCTGACCAGTCTGTGCAGATAAATGGACCAGGCTGTAAAGAACAGATCATCACCTTAGCTTCATGGATGAGAGTTCCATTTTCTTTTGGCTTCTCCACATTAAAGTAGTGATATGATAGCTTTTTTTTTTTTTTTTAATTTCCCTAAAATCACCATACAAGTTCCTGTTCCCCCTTCAAAAATCCTCTGCTGACCTGGATTCCCTTGCCTCATCATAACCCCATCCTCCCATCTGGGGAAGGAGGATATAAAGATATCTACAACTTCTTAACGGTCGCAGAGAAACACAGATGCAATTAGTTACTTAAGTTCTCATTACTGTCCCTCCTGCCCTAAACTCCACTCACCCCCCAGAGGATAAAGAAATACAGTAGAAAGCAGATAAAATTGGCATTAGCATCTATGTAGTAAATGCACTGGTAAAATTCTTACTGGCATCAGCAATGCAGGAATATGCCCTCCCATCACAAGCACTAAAACAGCTTAAGGATTTTCAAAGCTGAAAGAGAGAGTATTACAGCAGGGGTGAATCCGCAGCTTTGTCCAGAGGAGGGCAAACTCAGAAAAATGAAAGCAGTAGGTCAGAGGATAAGCTTGTGATGCAGAGCACAGAAAAGGAACTTAAGGGCTGATTTGCATTATTCAGCCCGACTTAGAGAAAGGCTCCTCCTGAAAACCCTCTGCAGCTTGCAGTATACTGTCAGCACCAAACATTAAAATGAGAATAAATCTCTAAGGAGGAAAGAAATGGTGAGCCATTTTATTTGGAGATACAGAATGCGTCTATTTAAAATAGCAGGGAAAAAGTCTTTCTGAAGCAAATGTACATCAGTTCACCTAAAGAACGTGCAGAGGCAGCGAACCAGCATTCATCAGAAAGCAGACTGTGGGCTTATCAGCCCAAAGCACCAGTTCAAACCCAAAAGCACCACTCCTCAACAGCAGCAAGTTACCAGCATATGGCACAAACTGATAAACTTTACATCTGCCTGAACTTCGAGACAGGAGGCTTTCGTAAGAAGCCGCACAGCTCACACAGAGTTGGGGGCGAGGGTTAAGGGGACAGGGGGAGCGGAGGATATACAGCACATTCCTGAACCGTACCTGCTTTTGCGTAGCCGATGATCCCCCCCGATGCCACCAGGGCGGCGTAGCCAAAGCCCAGCCAGTCCACGGCCATGCTGAAAGCTGAATGAGAGATAGGGGTGAGCGTCTGTAACCCTTAATTTTTCAGGGAAAAACAATAATAACATGTTGCCGGGGAAGGAGGGGGCGGAAGCTTTTCCACACGAGAGGCCTCGCTAAAGCCTAAACCCTAAATCCGCTCCAGGAGTTGAACGCCGGTTTGTTGGAACCGCGGCCCTGGGGGGGCGGCGGGACGGAGATGGGGGTCAGCCCCGCCGGGGGGAATACGCGGCAAAGCTCACCTGCCCGGCGGCCCCGCTCCACAACAGCCCGGGGCGGAGGCGGCTGCGGAAGGGGAGGTGAGGGAACAACGAACGCACCGCCCAGAACTTCCCTCTTCCGGCTGTTCTCAGGGAAGAGACAAAACAAACCAACCCCCAAAAAACGCACAAAGCAAGCCCACAAGGCGGAATGAAGTGCGGGGGAGAGAGCGCTGGTGACTTCCCGCCGGTCCCGCCGCGGAGGAACCAGGGATGCCCGAGCGAGCCCGGGTGGCGACAGGCGGGGGGAGACTTCGGCGCCCGGTTTTGCGTCCTTGTTCAGCGGGGGGCAAAGCTGCCTCCTAACTGCGTTCGTGAGCACCCGATCCATCTCAGTCCCGGACATGAAGCAGGGGGATGTGGTACACCTGAAAATTTGGGGCTGGGTTTCGGTGTGGCGTGAGCCACGGCTCTGGGCGCCTGCCAGGCTGCTTCTAGCTTTGGTGGGTGCTTTCAGTATAGCCCTCTTGAGGAAGGTGCAGAGGACAGCATCTGGAATATTATGTCCAGTTCTGGGTCCCTCAGTTCAAGAAGGCCAGGGAACTGCTTGAGAGAGTCCAGGGCAGAGCCACAAAGATGAATAAGGGAGTGGAGCATCTCCCGTACGAGGAAAGGCTGAGGGAGTTGGGTCTCTTTAGCTTGGAGGAGACTGAGGGGAGACTTATTAATGTTTATAAATATGTAAAGGGTGAGTGTCAGGAGGATGGAGCCAGGCTCTTCTCAGTGACATCCAATGATAGGACAAGGGGCAATGGGTGCAAGCTGGAACACAGGAGGTTCCACTTAAATATGAGGAAAAACTTCTTCACAGTGAGGGAACACTGGAAGGGGCTTCCCAGGGAGGTTGTGGAGCCTCCTTCTCTGGAGACATTCAAAACTTGCCTGGACGTGTTCCTGTGTGACCTGCTCTAGGTGTTCCTGTTCTGGCAGGGGGATTGGACTAGATGATCTTTCAAGGTCCCTTCCAATCCCTGATGCGATTCTGTGATTCTGTGATTTCTGTAATCTTCAAATTACAAGCACAAGTAGTGAAAAGGAAGTCTGCTGTAGAAATAATGCAACAGTGGGAGATGCAAAACATCTTGTAAAGAAGTTTTGCCTTTTTTTTTTTAATTGGGAAAAACACACAGACATGTTTCTAACTGTCTACAAAGCCAAAGTCTTTATTTTTATCAAGTGCTTTCTTCACTGAAATGGTGCTGCATGATTTATTCCTGTTGGCTAAGTGCTTCCCTCCCATGGACATTTAACCATATAGAAAGAAACAGCACTCCTCCAGCCAGATCCCTAAGCCAAAGGGCTTCAGCACCTCTCTGTAACAGAAGGCACAAAGCATAGGAGGCCCGTGCTTTCTGCAAAACCCACCTTTCTCTAACTGTATTTTGAATTTTCCCATCTTTATGAATTAGCCTAATGGTCAGGAAGTGGGGAGCAGTTTAATCCCCTTGTTGGCATAAGTGGTTTAAATATAGATCTCCTATCTCCCTGAAAAGTGCCACAGCCAGCACAGACCTAAGGACAGGGTTCCTGTTTCTGTTTCAAGCTGTGCAACAGCTGTGAAGTTCAAGTTTCACTGAGCTCTGCTTTATAATCCAGCACTGGGGTTCCCCAAGAGGGCAAGGAGTAAAACTGAAAGAAGTCCACAGCTGCTGGAACTGCTGGACTCACCTGGAGCCCAGCTAAGATGCTGCTCGCTAGGCTGTCATTTCTGGAAGCCATGGCTCCATCTATTCTACGGGTTTCATGCATGGTCACCCTTTCTTAGACAGGAAGAGCTTTCTCACTGCTGATATCTCTTTCTCTGCACTTGCAGCCTCCCCTCTATCATTCTAAGGAGTTTCCTGAAAACTAGAACGATAAATGTTCTCAAAAAGGTGTGCACAAGAAAACAACAAAAAGCATTTACCATATACAGTCACCATTTACCAGCTGAGCATTCACTCTAAAGTATAGAAAATGCAAGCTCATGAGAGCTTGCTTCTTTAATTGTGATGTCCTTGGCCCTGAGCTCATGTGTTTAAAAATGGAAACAGTAAAACCTGTTTTAGTAGAGGCAGCCTTTTGTCAAGGACATAAGCAATATAAAATAGACACAACATTTTACAAGTGAAAACACTTCACACAATTCTCTTATTTAACCTTATACTTTGCTAAGTCTTATATTTACCACAGGAGTGGTAAATGTAAGACTTGGTAAATGTAAAAGTTATCAATTAAAAATCTGATGTGGTACCTTTCCTGCCACATCTACAAACTATTTAAAATCTGCTATTATTTGCCTGTGTTTGGGTACACAAACATTCAAGTTATTATTAAAGTTAAGTCTGTAGAAGCTCAAACTAAACTGAAATCCCTTTAATGCTGAATTAAACTCAGCTCACGTAAATCAGCCCTGTATTCAACTAAATCAACTCTATTCAGAGGAGGGTTGGGATCACCCATCTAAATGGGGGGCACGGTTACAGGAGCTAAGTACAGACACCCAGCTCCAAAAGAATGCTGCCATGATCTCTTAACAGCAACTGCTGATGCTCACTTTGTTTCAGTGTCAGAGCACACAGAGAGATGATCTGGAGTTATATCCTATTTTACATCCCTAAGGCAGCCTGCATTCCTGTCTCTACATTTGACTTAATCTTTTTTTTCTGCTTTTATCTACCTTTCTCTTGCTACATAAGGAGGAAGAGATTATTATTAAAGCGAATCAGAATGAAACATATCCCAATTACTCTTTGAAAACAGAAGAAATAATGACTAGTACAGTAGTGCAGAAAACAACTTTAAAATGCCTTACTTTAAAAGAGAAATAAAGAGAACATTTAGTACAGCTATTTGACCTTGTTCTCTCTAGATCTTTTGTTTTCCCCACTGTATATTTGCAATAAGACTTAAGATAAAACCTACTGACTGAGAAGATCAGGAATTCACTTTTTGTTTAAGTGCAAAACAGATGGGTGACATTTTATCAGCATGACAAACAATTCAAATGTTAGATTTTTTCTTTTTTAGCAATACAGTTCACATCAAGAACTTGAAAAAATACTATGGCAAGAGGAAAGAGAAGGTAAAACCTTATTGATATGAGCTCTTCCACATAAAAATATATACCGTGTTCTGAAGAAAGGTTTTTTTTCTGTACTTTTTCTGTAGATTTCACTGCAAATGCTTTAAAAAAATAATGCATGGAGTACAGAAAGGGTAAAAAAACCATTCTGTTTCTACACTCCATGTATAACTCCCTGTCAAAAACCAAGAAGTATGCTTTTCTGTAAATGCATAAATGGAATGTGATCATGATATTTTAAGTAATTTCAACATATTCCTTCTTACAGTTGGAAAAGTAATGCATGACAAAGGCAGATTGTGTTTTGAGCCACATGAACTGTGACTTTTCCAACACTAAAATGAAAAAGTGAACATACCTTTAATATGCATCTAAGGGATGGATATTAATAAAAATGGAACTGAGACAGATGCACCTATTTTAATCATTTTACCTAGCTTTTTCAGAACTCATTACAAAGTGTATGCTATTGTTAATAGAAAAATATAAACATTACATATTATTAATTTATTTTTGTCTCATTTACTTAGAAAACTTCCTATCTCTTTTGCTACTTCTCAGAATAATCAGTTTATTAGGGTAAAAACATTCATTAATTTTAAACAACAGATCAGCTCAGAGGTGTATGTCCTGTCAGAGGTTGATATCCTTTTAAAAAACTACAGCAATGCCAGTATTTACTTTTTATTCAGAACAGAAAGTAGCTGCCTTCATGCTGATCTATTGAGTTTCTTTTTCTTCTTTGGCAGTGGAGCTTCTGATTTTTTTTTCTCTGGAGTAATTTTTCTCTTTCTTTTTGCCATTTTATCACTTTTATTAGTCCAACAAATTTTCTTTTTCCTTAGCATTGATGATATCTCATCTTCATTTGCTGAAAGAAAGCAAGAAATTATTCACCCTGATATTTACATCCAGTCTTTGTAGTCTAAAATGGCACAGAGACTTATTTGTATCTCGTTTTTAAAAAGGGGTTATAAATTATTTTTTTAATTAAAAAAAAAAATTAATTTATGCTAATTTTTTCTGTGATACAAAAAAATCAGAGGGTAAGTATATAAACAGATTACAATACAGGAAAAGAAGAGAAAAAAAAATATTGAGCCAGACTAAGTTTGCCCAGTTGCGTTGGCCTCTTATCTAATTTTGCTTATAGGACAACAGGCCACGCAGTTCTATCAAACTGATCACTCTTTTCTATCTGTCTCAAAAGCTTTGCAGTGTCTTCCTCAATATGTTATTCCAGTAGAGAGAAATCTTTCATATAATACAAGAGGCTTACATCCTCCAACTTATCTGCAGCCTTGAGACACTATCAGATTGGTAAGGATATCTGTATAACTTGCCAGTTTCATATCCCAAATCTTCAAGA
>VZTM01026702.1:0-11268 GCA_013400555.1 Jacana jacana | reverse complement strand
ACAAATTTTCTTTTTCCTTAGCATTGATGATATCTCATCTTCATTTGCTGAAAGAAAGCAAGAAATTATTCACCCTGATATTTACATCCAGTCTTTGTAGTCTAAAATGGCACAGAGACTTATTTGTATCTCGTTTTTAAAAAGGGGTTATAAANGATATCTGTATCACTTGCCAGTTTCATATCCCAAATCTTCAAGATACCCAAACTTTTTCCAATGCATATAGTAAAAACCTCTCAGTATATTCCATGTCATAGTTACATCAACAGCCAATGATACACCCAATTCTATTACCTTGAGATGATGTTGCAGCTCTATCAGAATTTTCTTTCATTTCTGAAGCTTGATCAAGCCATACTGCAAGACATGTCAGTCTAGCTTTGGTATTAGCTTCGCACAGCAAAGATAGCTCATATTTAATCTGAATATAGAAAAAAAAAATAATTAAACATTATTTTATTTCTGTTTGAATTTACTGAAGTGTTTGAAGTGAGAAAGTATCTTACTGCCCACATTCCACTCCACTTCATTTCTGGTGCCCAACAATATTTAGAAGTAAAAACTGTTTTAAAATACAAGAAATAAAACTATCCAGTACATTGTGTTTGAATTTTTTAAAAGGCCTACATGAACAACGACCCCACTCCCAAACCGTAGAGTCTGTGTTTTCTAAAGAGTAGCAACAGTGAACAACATCACAAAAATTCACAGCAGTCCTTGGAAGGTATATAACTGGTTACATAGTCAAAAGTCTGGCCTGGGAGGAACAGACAGGAAAGGGAAGGGAATGCTGAAGGGAAGCATGACTTCACATAAAGAAGAGGTGAAATCTCCATAGTATCAGCAGATTTTATATTTTGTTTTTAAAATACATTACAAACATAGAAAAATATACAAGTGCATAAAAATATGTGCATAGACATAGACATGTCTACTGAACACAATGTGGAGGAAAATCAAGACATACAAATTTCAAGTAAAATTTCCTCAGTGATTTAAAATTAATCTTTAAAATTGAACTGTCTGCAATTTTGGTTGTCTGATATTTTTCCATAAACGTAACATAACAAGCATTTTAATAGACCAACCTTATTAAGATCCAGATTCCACATTTTAATGTAACCATCACTGGATGCTGTAACAATAACATGCTGTCCATCTCTTTCAAAGCTATAAATGTCTTTTATTCTGTTTTCATGAGCTTTAAATTCACACAGGCATTTTTGGGAGTCACAGCTGTAGAACCTTATAATTTCATCATCTCCAGCTATGGCAAGGATTGAATTCTTGCAATGGGAAAAAAGAAATGCAAGTGTGATTAAGGTCATGTATTTCAAACCAGCTAATTTCCCAGCACCTTTCTTCTTTATACTTACTGTAATAAATCTAAGTGAAGAAATTCTTTTCTCCTTTGTGATAGTGCCAATGATTGAAGCTGTGTCAAGTTTGTAGATATCCACTTTATTTGTTATCACGGTCACATACCTCTCTCCATCAGGGGACCACTTAATTATGTGGGCATCTGTATACATTGATACATTTGTATAAACATGTTCACAGGTTTTTTGCACTCTACATTGCCTGAGAATCTAAAAATCTTAAGAATCTTAAGAGCTGCTAGACACTGTTTTCTACCTAAACCTGAGACAAAAATCAGGAAAAAAAATAAAACAACCTAGAATAAGCAAGTAAAACTATGTCTCTAAAATGTTTAGAAGTGTATAAAGAAAAACAAAAGAAACCCCATTTATTTAAATGTCTTGACATCAAATTTCAAGGAAAACAATTACTGTAGTGTGACTGTGTATTTCTTTTGGTAAATGACTGTTGCTAAGGTCATAAGCTTACATATGCTTGCCTACATGTGTAAAACAGACATTGTGAAGTTGCTTGCAATTAACTGACTTGTTGATTAACTCAGTCTACTTTTCTTTATGCAAAAACCGAAACTGTCTAATTCCACTTTTCCAGTGGATTTAGACTGATAAACTCACTTTGCTTCATGTTTTTGATAAAGGCTGATCGTCCTTCTACAAGATTCCAAGTTCTGAAAGACAACAATAGATAATGTGCATTCTGGTTAAAAACAGCACAGTGAAAATGAAGGCCTACGTGCTGACATGAGGTATCCAAGGGAAGCTTTTAAGCATCTCTATGCATTTTACTGCCTTAATGCAAGAGAAAATGATGACTTCATGTATCGTTAGTTGAATTGGTGATATTTATTTTAGGAACCACCGTTTGCAATGTAGAGCCCCAAAGGAGCCCAGTACCAATTTGTGTTGTTACATATTTGTGCATTTTATATATCTAAAACACATATAGAGTAACATGTACACACTCCAAGTGAAAAATTACTTTTCTCACACTAAAAAGAACCTGACAGCTTTCGGAAGTTTAAACACATTGTGTTCCAAAATGCAAATGCATTTATACACATACAAGAGACTATAAAGAGTCAAAGCACAATGAGAACCTAGGAACTGCAAGGGCTATTTTTTAAAGACTTTAAAATATTGCTGGTACCTAGAACTTAAAAAGAGAAACCGATGGATATTGAACCATTTGATATCCAAATATGTTTTATCAGTGTTACACAGTCAACTCCCAACACTGAATTATTTGTAACCATTTACTAAGTGTTACTGAATTTGATTCCCAGCACTCTTTCATCAGTTTCAACTCACCTTAATGTTTTATCTGTTCCTACTGACAAAGCTAATTTCCCAGAAGGATGAATAGAAAGGGATGTCACATGCCCCCTGATAAAAAACAAACAACGTGTTAGCCACATACATTATTTTACAAGGCAAATACACATGAAAACCCATGTGAATATGCAGATTTGAGAAACTCACTTATGTGCCTTAATGGATTTCAGGCATTCCCATCTCTTTGTGTTCCAGATACAAATTAGTCCATCTTCAGCCCCACTCAGTAGATGTGCAGTACCATAGAACTCCAAACAAGTTATTGTGCCTAGAAATACAAACCAGAGCTTATAACAACGTTGTACATTCCGAACAGTTATCCCACAAAGAATGGTTGAATTTACAGAGAAGCTTCTAGCATCAAAAAATGCCAACTACTACCATACTTTTGGGAAAATCCAAATTATTTCTTGAGTATTTCTTTACAAACCCCCCAAACTTTCTTGCTAAAATCAGTCACTGATGTGCTCTATAAGCCCCCCTACAGTGTCTGAACTCCATCTGGTCTGTTCGCTGAAATGGCAGTTCTCAGTAACTGTGGCACAGGTGACATAGAGCTTCTATCAGTGACAAGGAATGTTCCTATGTCAAAGCCCTGCTCTTGACCCACATTTGAATTCACTGCATGTGCTGCTTCCCACAAGCACCAGATTTATCATAGGTGAGTTGAACACAGTTATCATGCTCAGTCTAGCTTCAGGTACTTCTTTGTTAATGGGAGAAAAAAGGACAATTGGGATTGCACTACAAATGACCCAAACACGTTTATTTGGATAGCCATTAGCTAACATATTACACAGCTGTAATTCAGAAAGCACATAAAGTGAGCAATGTACCAGGTTAACTCTTCTGGCAGCAGCAACCTGCTGTCACACAGAAACTCTCTTTTGTGTGGCTCCTGTACATCTGTTGCAGGACAAAGACACTGGGAAAGATGGTTGCTGGGAGTAGGCATGGTGTACATAAACTGTCCTGGCCGAACAAAAATGTCTCACAAGCAATCTGTGGGCCATCGCTTCTTAAATGGTTAGAACTAAAAACAATCGGAAGAAGCAACTGTATTTATTAAATTAAATTGGGGTATTTATGTTCAAAAGCTTACCTTGCTTGCATCATCAGACCATCATGACAGCAAGAACATCACTATTAAAGACTTACTAAAAAAAACATTCATGTTCTCCTAGCCAGGGTCAGTTTTTCAGCTATTAAGTTTCTATCATCAACACTTTTTAAGAAAAAAAGCTCCCTCACCATTGTGTTGCAGCAGTGCCCCATGTTCTGTCTTCTTTTTCATGTCATAGATTTGGATTGTCTCATCCCTGCTCCCCGTGACCACGTATCTGTTATTCACTGCTACTGCTGACAGGGAGGCAGAGTGGGCATGATGTGTAAAATCAGGAACAACTGTCCAGGACTGTAAATGAAATACAAAATAAACAGGTCTCTCTGAGGCTTACCATATTGAGCTTCAACTTCATCATCCTGGAATTTAGGTTTGTTTTGGTTCTTTTTTTTTTTTAAAGCAAAACCTCAAAAAGTAAAATGTGAAAAACTCAAAGGAATTATATACTTAGCTACAGGGATAATGGGATCTTATTGAGTTAATGTGCTGTTGGGAGATTAGTCCCAACGATTTAAGTGTGCAAACCGGCTCCTGTAATCGGCGTTGGGGCTTAGGCGAAGCTGTGTGTGACAAAGTATCTCCAGAGACAGACCTCACGGACAACGGAGGCGTATTCTCCCTTTTTCCACCACTGCGGACTGGAGACACGCCTCCCACCTGGCGCCAGCTCCCCCGCCCCGAGGCATCGTGGCACCCACCGCCTGCGCAGCTGTTTGTTCTGCTCCCTTCCCTGACCGACTGAGAGGAACAAGCCGGCACCACAGCTCCCTAGAACCCAGGCAGCCTCCCTCCCCGCTTCCTGCGCCTCCCGGCAACTCTTCCCGCCTGCCCGGCTAGAGGCAGCGGGGTGTAGGTGGGCCGCGCCGGCGGCGAGGGGCCGAGCTTGAGGCTACGGGAGGCTGCCCCGCCCCCGCCGCGCTTTAAAAGCCCACCCGCTGCCCGGCCCCTACTGCCACCGCGGGGAGACGAGTCGGTGAGTATTGGGGGTGCGCTCTCCACCCCTCAGGGCGGGTGGGCAGCCGGCCGCTAGGGCGCCATTAACGGCCGCCGTGCGTTCCGTTTCCTTCCCCCCGTTACCTCAGCGGGCCGGGCGGCGAACCCGAGGAGAACCTGCTCGTAGCAGCCCGCTACCAGCTCCATCCGTCTCGCCACGCACGGCGCCACCTCGGGGTCCTGCTGCCGTCCGTCCCCCGTTTTGCCTGCGCCGGAGTCTGCCGCGCCGGTTCGGGCTGGCGCCGCGGGTGGCGGACGGCAGCGCTCCTTCGTGAGGAGACCCTNNNNGTGAGCCGTTGGCTCACCGGGCGCGGGGGGCGCTTCGGCCCAACGGCCGTCCCGCCGAGGCCTTCAAGGCGCCTGCGGCCTTGTTTGATTTCGTCGTGGGATTTTATTTATTTATATATTCTACTCCTCCGCCTTTTCCTTATCGCGTAGCGCAACAAACGGGAAGCAGGGCCTTGGCGCCAGTGCGGCCGTCGCGGAAGGCCGCGGCCTGGCGGGGCGCCCTTTTTGCGGAGCGCCGTGGGTTCCTCCCGTCGTGCCCAGTGGCTGATTAGAGAAAAAAATACTTAAGCGTTGGTTTTTGCTTTTGTTTTTGTTTATCCTTTAAATAAAGATGCGTCACGGCTCCGTGTGGTTGTGGCTAGGGCCTTGCGGACCCGTTGGGCGGTGCGGCCGGGGTCACGGCACCGGGAGATTCCTCCCCCCTGACCCAGCTCCTCCTGTGAGCGGAGTTAATGCAGCAAGGGAAAGGCTTGTCTTACACTTGAGCTCTCTCACAGGCGATTTTATTTGTAAATAGCTTAATCGACTCTTTGGCCAGTGCAAAACTAATAAAAACGTGGAATAAATGGGTTGGTAAAATGTACGTTTGATCTAATCAAGGAGGTGTTTAAATTAGGTGAATGCTGCTGCATTGCTTAAATAATAAGCCAGATGTGGCTGTAGCTACACTTCAGGCAAATGTAAAAAATACAATAATGCATGCTTCTCTAACTGCTTCTTAAATATCTTTATCTTCTAGTGAAAAGATCGAGACAACAGTCAAGATCAGACAGTGGAAGAGTAAAACTACAATTTCACGTGGAAGTCTATAACTGATCAAGAAACAGTTGCATCACTTTCCTTCTGATTCCATTTTGCAATAAAATCACTTTGCAGTGTGTGCCATCTTCTGTTAAATCTGCACAAGTAAAGAACGGTAAGTTTTAAAAAACCCAACATCATGCAGCTGTAAACTCAAGAATTCGTATTTCAGTGTTTAGAGTACAAAGGAATTTCCTTTTAAGGGAAGTAATGTTTGACTTATTAATATGACCATCATTATCAGGAAAAAACCTGCTGCTGATCATTCTTCATAATGAGCACTGTTCGGTTTAGTAAGAGGGCATATGCTAATCTCACTGATATATACCTCTATTTAAGCATTTGTTTGTACTTCCCTACCTCTGTACCTCTGTTCAGAATGGGCATAGGGATGAAGTGCCCATTAATAAGTGCCCTGAATAACACCATGTATGGGTGCTCTAATTATGGTACATGGCCATCCTGTGTCAGGTTAGCTTAATGCATTTTCAGAAGTAGTGCTCTGAACTGTTCCCTTGTGTGGGCAAGCCTTTAAGGCATTACAAATATTTGTATTTATTGTATTATGTGAATATGTATTTGACCAGCCAGTGTGTAAAACATTACAGAAATTCTTGTATGGAAATGGGAATTAAAAAACACTTCAGAAATCAAGTGCCTGCATAAAAGGAGCAACACTGGATGTAAAAAGTCAGCAGTGATAAATGAACGACTGTGCATAGAAGCTTAAAGGGTGTTAGATTTAACAAAGAGGTACATACCTCTTCAGGAAATACCATTGGTTTAATGATGGTGGTAGAAGGTCATTTGTTGTTGCTAATTCACAGGTGGCGAGTGAAATGTGTATATGGAAGAGGCAAAAGAGCTTGCTCTCTTTTGAGAGAGCCCAAGAAAATGTGCAGAGAAAGACCATATTTACCTTAACTGTGCCCTCCTCCCTCTTCTGTTTCCCTTGTCCTTTAGCTCATAGGATGTACTGCTGCTTGTGTAATCTGTGGTATAAGTAAATAAACAATAAAATTTGTTTGGCTAAAACAGTGAGTAGTTGTACAAAAGAAATTAAAGCCTCTCTGTTGCCTTGTTAACTGTTTAGAACATGAATCTTCTCAATTACTATGTTGTAGGTATTTCAGAAATAAGGCTGTATAGGTCACTAATCTCTGTAATTTTCTGGTGCTTTGGCCAGTGGAAAATTCTGTGGACTACTATAATTTTAAAAAAGCAAGGATGACTTCTGATCATAAACCCACTGGCTGTATGTCTTTTTAAAATCTCTATTGCTTCAGCAGTGACCTGTCAGGACTTAATATTCATTCAGCACTTAGAAATTTGCTAAAAACATAAGGTAGGGTGAACCTTTTTTGACAGTAATTGATATCAAGGTTAAGATTCTTTATTTTCTTGTTTTCTTTCCTCCCCTACATCTGTTTCAGCTGAAGGAGTGCAATAAACTCAACCTGTGCAGTGTCGTCTTTGAAAAAAGCAAAAGAGCTTGAACCATGGCGAGCCAGGTAAGATCACTTGCTCAGAAATTCAGGCTTGCAGTGCCTAAATGGATTCCAGAACAATACTCAAACTCTAGTAAATGTAAAGCTGAAATAGCTAGCTTGCTCTGAGTTGGGTGTTCTTTCAGTCCTGTGATTTCTTCTGGTGATGGGTGGCTGTCCTCTGGACACTTAATTGCATCAACTGAAGCAGGTTGGGGGCGTAACATTAAGTTTTGCGTTTTGGATTATTTGAGCATGAGTTCTTCTGAAGGACCTTGCACATAACACTCTCTATATAAGATGTATGTAGAGGTGTTCTAGAGGAAGAACACTAAAGCCTGCGTAAGTAAAAAAACCTAAATGCTGTGAAATGTCATTTTTGGACATCCTTGTTCTTCACAATCTTAAGCGAAGGAGGCAACCTGTGTTCTTATGGCTGTTGTTTCCCTCCTCTTGTTTACCTGATCCACTTCCTTTTTTCATGGTGGTTTTTGGGTGTTTGGCTTTTTTTTTTTTTTTTTTTCCTCGGAGGCATTCTTTTTTGCCTCTCCTCCTGGCATTGCGTCTGGGTTTGAGTTTTCCCTCAGCCAAGCTAGTGCCTGTTCCTGGTCTGCTTTCTCCTTACGTTCCATTAATCGGCCTCCTGTTGTTCCTGGCCTGGGAGTGACTCACAGCTGGGTAGAGAGGAGAGGCATCTCACATAAAAGAAGAATTCCTAGGTGAGGGGAGATAGACAGCCGAGATCCCCTCTAGGCAAGAGTGATGATTTCCCTGCCTCTTCATCACTCAGATTGTGCTGCTGCAGGGTTTTTTGAGTCCTGGAGCTCAAGCAGAACACTATTCTGTCCTGAAGCTGAGAACACTTAGGACTGGCCGACATCGAAGGGCTATCTGCTTTTTCCCTAGTTCCAAGAGGAAGCTGTCAATCCTTTAGCCAGCTTGACAAGTCAGGGGAATATGGCTGTTCATACAATCCTTTGGCTCTGTTATTTTTGCCAGGCATTTTCCCCAGAGGCTGCTTTCCCTCATGGGAGGCGGAGGGAGAAATGGGACCCCAGGCTTCTTTCAAGGGCAAGGTGAATATGGGGAAATCACCTGTGGTGATGGGGAGTGGGAGGGAGGAATGTAAATAAGGCTAAATACTATAAAGGTGATTTTTTTTTTCTCCCAACAGGACTTAATGGCGAAAAAAAGAGAATGTCTCCAGGCCTACAGCTGGTGGAGAACACCACAGAAGAAGCGGAAGAAAAAGAACAAAATAAAACCAGGAAGAATAGAGTTTGTCCCTAGCAGTAGTTCAGCCAGGTAAAGACCTTGTCAAAAGAGAAGCTCTTGACCCCTTGACTGTTTAAATTCCTAGTGACCAGTGAGTGCTGTCACTTCCTTTGAAATCCTGGAATGGCCCTTGTGGTGCTTGTACAGTAAGTGTTGCTTATGGAAACGTATTGCCAATAGCATATTTTTTGTAGTTCATGTCTCCTATAATGACTGAGAAGTGGTGGCAAGATAGTCACAGCTCTTTAGAATCATGGTTGGAACTTGAGTTTAATAGTTCTTCTTGGTGTTTTTGTGCAGTTCTCTTGACAATTATTGCTTTTAAAAACAACTTCTAAAGGTTGTTTTTATAAAATGGGTCCTTGAAATGATTTTTTTAAAAAGTGGTAGAGTGGACCTAGAGAAATTGAGGACTTCATGGCTGGAGTGATGGCATTGTGGTTCTGTACATTACTCAGCAGAGTTTTGCTCTTAATAACTCTCTTCAGATTTTAGCTCCTTATTTATGTGGTAATACCAACCTGCTTGTATGTTGATACTGCAGTCAGCTACCTTAGTCTCAAACTTGACAATTGTTTTCCTTTCTCTTTTTAAAGACCAGATTATTCAATATTTGTTGGGGAGCTTACTCCAGAAGTGGATGATTTCCAGCTCTTTGACTATTTCCTAAAGAGGTACCCCTCATGTATTGACTGCAAAATAGCAACAGACCTGTTAGGATATTCCAGGTAATGCCTGCAAAAGTTTGTGATGCTGTCAGTATGCTTGCTTCTATAAGTAAGACTTTGTGTTGGAACTGCTTCTGCGTTTTCTTCAGAAAATGCAGGAAGAGAGATTAGTCTCTGGTGTTACTTTTACCAGCACAAATCCTTCTGTTTCCAAAGCTTTCTGGTTAGTTTAGGCTAAATTGTAACTTACATTTACTGCTATGTGCGTATCTGCATGTAAGAAGTTAAGGTGGTGGGAGAAGGGAGAGTTGTGCACTGAAATTTGTGCTGGTGTGCTTGCATACAGCAGCATGTCCACTTAGTCATCTGCAGTCCTGAAGACAAAATAATTCTTTTTATTTGCATGAGAAAATCATGAGGTCTGGCAAATCTTAAGGGATCGTGAGGGTAAACCTATTAATATGAGTAAATAAAGCCTAGCAGAAGTTATACTAGCCAGGCAGTGAGTCAAGCAGGGATGCGAGTTTGCTATTCAAACAATGCTGGCTGTAACAGACTAATTCGAAAAAACTTAATGCTAAAAAATACTAGTGCTGTACAGTGGTAGGAGTAGGTTAATACTGATAAATAAAATGCTGTAAATGCAGAAATACTGAATCTGATTACTTAACACAGCCATAAAATGTATTACTTTGCTGGCTCTCAGCAAGTTGCATCTTAATGCTATCAAAGAAAAAGCTTTTTGCTTCTGGCCCAAGTTTTTTAATTTAGTGAAAGCATCTTCTGTGCATGTGCACATGCCAGAGAGGTTGCTTAGGTAGTAATACCTACTACAGCTTCTATCTGCTGCTTTTGTAGAAGACAGAAATTGAATTAATTAGCTTTGTAACTATTATGCATACTAGAAATTGTTTTCTCCCTTTTGAAAATTGCAGAGGGTATGCCTTTGTCAGATTTGGTGAGCAAGGAGATCAGATGAGGGCACTGCAAGACTGCCAGAATGCACCAGGTCTGGGGGGAAAACGAATCCGGCTGAGCATAGGAATTTCTAAAAGGTAACAAATGAGTTGTGCGTTGATACAGTAACTGTGAATAATCGTATTCTTGTAGTTCTGCCTCAGTAAAGTTTGTGGCCCTTGCTAGAAAAAGCTGTACACATGCAGTCTACAAAGCCAAAATTACAGAAGCATTGTGTTCTGACTCCCTGATTTCATCAACCTCTTTCAGGGTCGCTGGGGGAATCCCACTCTTGAGTCTAGCCATATTGTGTAATTTGGGTTTAGCTGCTCTTGTAGCAAACCTTAATCCTTACAGTAGCCAAGATGAATCCATTCATAAATGTTTTCCTGTTTTGGACCTGAAGACAGTAGGAGGGACAAGGGGGGTTGTGTTAGGGAGCTTTTCTAGACCTTTCCCTATACTTCAGGCAAGGTAACATGTGGCTAGTTTTACAGTAGACTGGCAGAAGAAGGAACTCAAGTGGAAAAATACAGAACATAGGGGAGGAAAAGTCAAAGGAGATGTTACTAGAAGAGTTTGCTTAGAGTAATGTTCTTTGCTTTTCAAGCAAAGAACATATTGGGCATGTTGGGGCAGCAGGCAATTTTAAGTTGATTGGTTTAGAGAGGGCACTTTTTTACTCTGCTGGCTCAATTCCCTCCATTACTGGAGGCAGTTGAGGTCTTTGAGCTTTAATACTAGATTTCATAAACTGTGATTCAAGATACAGAAAAAGGATAGAACTTTGTATAAAACCATTCCCATATATTCATGAGATTTACTATTTAACAGAACATACAATCTAAAGTAAGAGCTTTTGTTTCTCTTTACTCTCAATAATTCTGCAGATGTTGCCTTTTTGCTTTAGAATGGAAATGCTCTTACCCAAGAGAGCACTATCCAGAATTGCTCTAAATTATTTT
>VZTM01026701.1:30711-137044 GCA_013400555.1 Jacana jacana | reverse complement strand
AAAGGCTTTTCCTAGTATCCAGCTTTTTTTGCTGTAAACAGAACTGAATACTTCGTGTCACCTCCACTCAGTCAGGATAACATTGCTGTATTTATAAGAGTCTTCTCAATATCATGGGACGTGTGTTGTTGGTTTGGAATTTTTTTTAAAGTCTCTTTTTAGACAAAAAAAAAAAAAGTTAATTCCTTCTGTTTATCTGTTCTAACTTCTTTGTCACACCCAGGAGTATCTCATGTGCCCGTGCTTTCCTTAAAATTGGCTGGCTTGAGCTGTGCGTAGCTATTCTTCTCTGTGGGGTTTCAGCAGTATAGGAACAAACTGCACTTATATTTAGATCTGATGTTCATGTTTCATCATAAGATTGTTGTCTGCAGTTCTGGGACCTGACCAGTTGTTCCTGTGGTGCATTTGAACATTTGATTACCTTTTCTTCAGCTTCTTTCTCTGTGGTCCTTTTTCTGTTTATAATTTAATTTGGTTAAATTTGTACTCTCCCTCTGAATTATTAATTTTTCATTCTTATCCCACAGGTCTGCCCCTTGCAGTTCAGTGTCAGCTCTATGTTCTAGATCTTTATCAGACTTTTTAATGTGTATCTTACTCCCCATTATTACCTAAAGAGAGAGCAGATTTTAAAACAGTAAACAAAAAGTAAAACAAAAGGTGCTCTCTGGTCCACAAACCTGCATTTTTCTAGACTTTTTTTCCCCCCTATTCCCATTGTGTTTGATATTTCCATTTTTATGAAGATGAGTAAAGGAAACAGATGTGCTACTGTGGATATGCATACTGTAGATATATAGATACAGTAGATCTGCATAAAGGGCTGCTGTGGGTTATTCTTTGTATTCGTTTGAATGTTAGATCCTGTTATACCACTGATTGTGCTGGTCTTTTCTCTGTGTGCTGTATGCAAGCCTCAACACTCCTGCAGGTAACATCAGGCTGCCCTGTGTTTCAGAAGGAAATCCAGACTTGGTATTAGCTGTATTCATTAAACTGTCTATAAGCAGAATATTGAACGCCTGATAGTCTAGGGCATTTACTGTGGAGTTATAAAATCTTTGCATGCTGAGAATCTACCTGCAAAACGAGGGGTTCAATTAGGACAACAACATTTTGGTTAATATTATTGAGAAATTTGCAAGTGGGAATCATAAGCACAATGTTTTGAAGTATTCCTCAGTATTCTTTTAAAGTCAGATATGCAACCGACATCATCAGTGGGAGATAAAAGCAGTGATTTAGGGATTGCATTAATGCCTGATTAGTGCTTTTGTGAGTAGGGCTATATTTGTGTGTAATTTTGACATTTGCTATACAAATGCATCGTTCTTTTATAATTGTGCCTGTCTGCTTGCTCACTATCATAGTAGTAAAACAATTCTGCATTTGCAAGTTATACTCCTGTGTTGAATGTGAAAGCTTATCATTTTCTGACAGGTACTGTATAATGAAATGTTTAAATGTAATCTACTAAATGCAAATGCAATAACCAGTTAATCATGCAGCGGGAAAATAACATGTTTGTTTATTTTCAGATGTCACTCCTCCACCAGCGGCTGGATACTTGGAAGTAATAGATCTTAACTCAAAGAAAATCAAATACATTGCTATTCCTAGGTAACGGGTTTTATTAATTAGAGCAGCTTCTGTCTTACAGGAAGAGTAAAGAGAATTTAGCATGTATTATTACTTCAGGATAAGCAAATATTTCTTCTACTGTAGAAAGTAAGAAACATTCATACTTAGCGTGTAAAGTTCTACAACTGTTCTAGCATATTTTTACCAATATTTTTTGTTTGCTAGGTGATACCAATAAAAATGTAGCAATTAATTAGTAAATATGAAAGATAGCTTCATCTTCTGATTTTTCTTCCCTTTGCTCTTTCCCTCTCTTCACCCACTTTATCCTCTACCATCTGTCATTTTGTTTCACTATCTTTATTTTCCTCTCCTTTTTCTCTGTCTTTAGGGTATAACAAGGAGGGGTAGATCTAGATGTAGGAAACCAGGGATCAAGTTTTGGTCCAATATAAAGTTCACCTTGAAAATAACTTCAGCTTCTCTATGTTTTGGTTCTCCCTTTGAAAGATGCACATTCCCTCACAATTGTCTTACATGATACATAAGTGTCTTGTGTGTAGAGCTTATTTGCAAATATTTTATGATATAAACATGTATTTTGGTTACAAATTGTCATTTCCCACTGCAATGATAATGCAGGATTTGGGTTTAAATAGCAGTCTCTCAACTTTGCATGTTTAAATAGAAAATGTATTAAAACCACACATCAGGAATGTGATGTTTTTAAAGAAATTCTCTCTAGTGGGTGTTGGTTTTCGTGATATTAATAATATTTTGATAATATTAATTTATTAACATAGAAATAATAGTAAATCACGTTTTATTCTACACTAGGTTTTTATTAGATATCAAAAAAATTACAAAGCCAAACTTAACATCATGACCCTTAACCTAGTATGGGTATTTGAGCTGTTTACAGGAAATCTGAGTGGAAGTCCAGATTTTAAAATTTATTCCATTAAGAACTGATAAATAAAGTGACTCTTCATATATATGCATAGGTCTGTGCTAAAATCTAATAACCTTTCCTCCTCCTGGCATAGTTAACCTGATGAAATCCTAAAGTAACTCTTCTTCAGTTGAATTAGTACATGGCGATTTCAGTCTTAGGTAGAAGCATATGTGTTACTGCGTCTGTTATCTTCAGACATGACTTATTGTAGCATTAGTGCAAGTTGCCAAGTCATTATGCATGTCATTAGCCATACTGACAAAGTACAAAGAATCTTTCCTACTTTATCTAAATTTCCCTTCATATTATGTAGCCATTAGGCCCTCTGTTTCAGTAGCAAATTTTTGTCTGCAAGTTGACTGCTCAAAGCAGGGCTGAGATTCTCTGTGCATAAAGCTGTGCCATTTTTAAATGACTGTTTAAATCTTCATTTTAATGATCTTTAAGGCCCTTCCAACTCTAAACATTCTGTAGTCCTATTAAAGTGTTACATTAAGCTGATGGAAAGGTATTTTCCTCAGTGCCCAGGTCGTGTTCTCTCCTAGTTCTTTTGTACTTTTCTATAACACATTGTAAGATTTTTCATAGTTTTTTGTAAAGACCAATTTTCTTCAGATAGATGAGATATAACAGTGGATTAGGTAACACATTCCCTTTTAAAGTGGTCTTTTGTACTGCTTTTTATACTGACAAGTGTCTTTCGATCACATCCACTTTCTGTAGGTGGAATGTTTCAGGGAAAATAGTGGGTCTGCAGGACTTAGTTATAATCTGTCATGGAGTGAGGGTGTAATTTCATTTAATTGCCACCTTAAATACAGAAATAGTCATCTTCTTTTTGATTGCAGCTTCAAGAAAAATCATGTTAATCCTTGTTTTACAGATCACAATCTCTCTCCCCTTATACATCTTGGCTGTCTAAGATCTCGGATGCCGATGCCTTGTTGGCACCACTGGGTAGAGTAGGTTTGGTCAGCGTGGACATGGGAGGTGGTGTGAGGCTCTGGGAGACCGGGCTGGACAGCCTCCAGCGGTCGCTGCAGGACTGGAGGAACATGATTGGCCAAGAAGATGGTCGCCCTGTGCAGGTAGGATGTCACAAAGCCGATGCTGGGAGAGGGGTGGAGGGAGAGCCATGTTGAAAAACACTGTGAAGCAGAAATAAGCTTTCACAAGAAGTTGAATAGGCGTCTCCACTGAAAGAAAAGACACAATAGCTTAATTAGAAGGCTTATTTGTGACCCCTGTAATTACAGTTACTGACAATCTCTTTGTCTTGCAGTGTTTGTATTTTTGCCAAACTCCAGTACATTTAAATGCAAATTAATTCTTTATCTCCTGCTGATTTTTAACTGCAACTTTCAAAATGTAGAATAATAAAATTAATTTTTAAGGAAAGCATATACTTTTCCAAAGTTGAAATATGTGGAAAAAATTGTTGTGCTTGTACTTTAGAAAAGAAACATGAAGCCGAGGTGGAAGATGCCTTGAGTTCACAGTAGTGCCTTTGGCTAATTTTTAAAATTAGCCCAACTGAGAAGAGCTACAAGGGTCTCCATTCAGCCATGTTCTCCCTTGGAATTTTTCGGTAGATGCCGAAAATATGCAACATATACATGTCTGCACGTGCATGTATGTATATACAAATATTAATGTACTGGCTAATATGTATAATTATCATTGTAACACAGAGGGAAAATTCAGGACTGTTCAATTGCATCTTTAATTTCTTTTAGGGATAGGAAAAGGTATTGCTTTACTTTGAAGAACAAATGTCCTTTAGGGGAACTTCTCTACATTTTTATGGAATCACAGAGAATGATATGGGGTTGGAAGGAACCTCTGGAGATCATGTAGTCCCACCCTCCTGCCAAAGCAGGTCCTCGTAGAGCAGGTTGCAGAGGAATGTGTCCAGGTGGGCTTTGAATGTCTCCAGAGACAGAGATCCCACCACCTCTCTGGGCAGCCTGTTCCAGTGCTTTGCCACCCTCAAAGTGAAGAAGTTCCTCCTGATGTTTAGATGGATCTTCCCATGTTCAAGTTTATGCCCTTTACCTCTTGTACTGTCACTGGGCATGACTGAAAAAAGACTGGCCCCTTCCTCTTGTCACCCATCCACTTATAGATGTTGGCCAGACGCCCCCCCTTAGTCTTCACTAGACTAAAAAGACCCAAGTCCCTAAGCCTTTCCTTGTAAAAGAGATGCTCCAGACCCCTAATCATCTTGTTGGTCCTCTGCTCTATCCTCTCCAGCAGTTCCCTGTCATTGTTGAACTGGGGAGCCTAGAACTGGCCACTGTACTCCAGATGGGGCCTCACCAGGGCAGAGTAGAGGGGGAGGATGACCTACCTCGACCTGCTGGTCATACTCTTCCTGATGCACCCCAGGATGCCATTGGCCTTCTTGGCCACAAGGGCACATTGCTGGCTCATGGTAATTCTGTTGTCCACCAGGACTTGCAGGTCTTTTTCCTCAGAGTTGCTTCTCCAGCTCTGTCTACAGTTGCAATTATTTCTGTTTTGTGAATTTCTGTAAGTATTTTCACAGTGCATTAGAATGGAAAAACAGGATTAGTCTTTTCTAAACCTGATATATATTTTTTACAAGGTGTCCAACTATCTCAGTTGTGAATGAGATTTATTAGGCTGAAAGCATAGCTCTTCTTTCACTTTCTTTTCCCCGCTGTGAGCTCCCTTTCTACAGGATGTTCCACAATTACAGAAACTTGTGCAAGAACTGATGTGTTCTTGTTCCTAGACCTTCAGCAAATTACTTTCATAAAAGTAATGAGAAAAGGAAGCTGTTGCTCAGTAGCATGTTTGTGTGGTTGCTTGTTGCTTTACCACTGCCATTGTTACTACAAATGCAGTAGCACTAGCACCATCTTATGGTCAGATATAGTCGGTTTGCACCAGCCCGATTTCACCTACTGATCAAGTTGACTGGTAGAAATTAAAAGAGCCAGGAGGAACAGTTAGAGTTCTACTTGTTCAATGATTTTTAATTTTTTTCTGATAACTTTTAATTTCATTGAACAGTATTACTATACTGTCTCTCTATACCTAAATATTAGAGAATATTGGCTTGGAAAATAAACAATGAGAAAAATTTAAGTCATTTTACTAGTAATGTCAAGTAACCATTTTTAAAAAGGGCCAAGAAGTTTTCCCACAGTCACAAAGCTCTTTTCAAGTTCTGTTGTAGAATTTCTCTCTCCTGCCAGTCTGCTTTTCTAATTAGTTGGGCGCATGACAGGGTAAAATCTTCTTAGAGTATCTTTCTTCTTTCTATCAACAGAAGGTGTAGAGCTCATGTCAGTGGTTTCTCAGAACTCACAAAGACATACTGTTTGATTTGAGCTAAAGGGCTGAAACAAAGCCTCCTGTGTGATCTTCAGACTTGCATCATTATCACTGACTTCTTTTTCTCAGCTTTACACGTTTTGCTTGAAATGAAGGGATATTGAGACCTGAGACACTTTGTTTACTAGAGCACTACGGAGCAATAAGCAATAAATTAAATCTTTATTTTATTATATGTACATCTCCAGTAAGATAATAGATGTGTGGTTGTTGTGTAAACTCTATACTACTTGGAGATAAGGGTCTTCACCTTGCCTACTTAACTCAGTTTTTCAGTGGGCCTGGGCATAAAAGCAGTACTTTAATAAGCCATTCATTTCTGGAAATGAAAGGATCCTGTTAGCTTGAAAACTTATTCATGTAGATTCCCTGTGTAAAGTAAGCATAGCAAGAACTCCAGTGTTTCCTGTTCTAGGGAATTACTTTGCTAAGAAAGCTGCAGCTAAATATATCCTGCTACCTCTTCTTACAGATTTTGAGATATTTTGCAACCGTATGTTGATCTGTTCATTCTGGTGTATGAAAATCACCTTCTTTTGTATAATATTTCATGCTCAGGTTAAGTATCTTGGAGTCTAATGAGGCATCTCTAATTCCTTAACTAAAGCCACCATTCCCAGTTATCTTGTAGCAGAAACTCACATAAGTTTGTCAGTGTTGCATGTATCACTAGAATTCATTCCCCGCTCAGCTCCAGCGTACCCTGCTCTAATAGCTGCCATTGATGCATCCCTCAACGCTGCCACAGGCTTAGCAAAGCTTATTAGCCCTTCTTGGTGGTGTTCTTAGACCAACATGAGACCTGTCTAGGTGCGTGGGAACAACTGTTCTGCAAAAACTCACAGAATCTCTCTGAAGCTTCCTGACCTTTGAGAGAAAAGGGAATTAGCTTTCAATAGAAATATAGGTTCAAAGAAGTGGAAACGACTCTTTAACCAGGCTTTGGTTAGAACTATTGGTACGGTCTTCTAGGGCTTCATTTTGGCTTTCACAAACACATTGGATCTCAGAAACAGGCTGTATGTACATAAGCGATGAAACAGAGGAAAACAAACAGCTGTTCCACTTATAATCAGTAATTAGGCTCCCTTGATACAGTGCGTGGCAGTCTTCAAAACAATCAACATTTGTTTTGTATTGTTGATATTCTCAGCAGAGTTCAAACCGCTGAAGTCTTGAGGCTACAAAAATAGTTTCTGGAAATATGGTTTATGTTTACATAAGTTTGCATTTATATAGGCAGATTGGGAATTTTCTTCATTTATTAAAGTTTTAGACTCAAAATGTGCCTCCAGTATTCTCAGATGATTAAATTGGAGTGCCTGCAATACATTATCTAAACAAAATACTGGATTTTCTAAAGCAATTAACTCTATCTGCAATTAAAAAATTGTTGAGGTTTTTCACTCTTTGGTGCTTCTGAAAGCAAGGTCACTCCTTTATCAAATATATAAAAGAATTTGAAAGACTATTTACTTTTAAAATCTTGCCCTTAAAAGTTTCATGGCAATAGGCAGACATTGATTAGTTTTGTGTTACTTTTTGCATCAAAGGGTTGTTGGTAGAAATAAAATAGGAAAAACACTGATTATATTCTGGTATAGTTGAGTTGCTGATTTTCAGTAAGTGTTGTTTACTTCAGAAAATGACAGCAGTGGCTTTCATGGAATCATTTAGGTTGGAAGAGACCCTTGGGATCATTGAGTCCAGCCATCAGCCCTATGCTACAAAGTTCTCTCCTACACCAGATCCCTCAACACCACATCTAATCAACACTTACACACAGTCAGGGATGGTGACTCCACCACCTCCCTGGGCAGCCCATTCCACTGACTGACCACTCTTTCTGGGAAGAATTTTTTCCTAATGTCCAGCCTAACCCCACCCTGCTGCAGCTTGCAGCCATTCCCTCTTGTTCTATCATTAATTACCCATGAGAAGAGGCCTTCTGACCTCCCTATAATGTCCTTTCAAGTAGTCAGAGAGAGTGATGAGGTCTCAAGACTGGTGGGTGACACTCAATTTAAAAGATCACGTACTTCTTTGTAGGTGAGTCAGTCCAAAGGAAGTGTGTAAGAGACATTTGACAGCTCCTCAGGGCAGGTTTCTACCCACCTGGTTCAAAAACTTTTCTTAGTGTTTGGTCTTAGAATGGTCGCTGAAGGCCATTCACGTAGTGTCTAACAGTACAAGTGTTGGGGCAAAACTTCTTTTGGACAAGTCCTTAAAATGACACCAGGTACTTCCTGGGACAAGAAGCAGCTTGGAAATATTATTTCACTTTTTTTCCCCCCACTTTGCTTTTGTGACTTGACCTGATCTATTGGTTTTCTAGCAAAAAGTCAACTGACAAGTTAAGTCAAGAGTGCACAGCGTCACAAAACTGAGGTGGTGGAATGAATCTAGAAAAATGCATGAATGAGAAAAAAAAAATCTTTGTTTCCTTCTCCCCAGTGGTTTGAATGACAAATGCAGTAGGGACAGCTCTGCAGTGGTGTGTGGAAATTCATGCAGTACTAGTCCTGATACATTCTGTTAGAAGAGGTCCTACAGGTGGACAACTCAGCACGACTTGGATATATTTTCAGTATGTTTGGGGCATTGGCACTACAAGGAGACATGAATGAAATATGTGAAGAATAGGCAAAGCTGCAGATCAAGGTTTTAGGAGATTTCATTCAAGATCTTTTGCCCTGGANACATGAATGAAATATGTGAAGAATAGGCAAAGCTGCAGATCAAGGTTTTAGGAGATTTCATTCAAGATCTTTTGCCCTGGAGAACTGACAGTTTTCTGTCAAAAATGAATGCTTTTGGCTTTTGTCTTAAATTGCAATTCCTTCTCCCAGTAGCGCTTGAGGCGTGTTCTTTTGGCTTCTGCTGTGACTAGTTAACATTTTACTGATACAGTGTTTCCACAAAGCGTGAATCATTATAACTAGCAAAACGGAGAAGTGAAAAAAATTACTTCATCCATCCATAACTGTTTCCCTTTTGACACCCCTGAACATTTAAATATGCGATTACTGCAACATCTGGAACCAGTCAGCATTACCAGTGCTTTCTAGAGGAGGGAACTGAGACATAAGGAGGGCAGGTCACATGTTCAAGTGCACACTGTGTCTACTCAGTGTCAAAGCTGGGATCATAGGATCATAGAACCATTTAGGTTGGAAGGGACCCTTGGGATCATCAAGTCCAACCATCAGCCCTAATCTACAAAGTTCTCCCCTACACCATATCCCTCAACACCACATCCAATCTACTCTTAAACACAGTCAGGGATGGCGACTCCCCCACCTACCAAGGCAGCCCATTCCACTGACTGACCACTTCTTTCCCAATAAACCTACCCTGCTGCAGTTTGCGGCCATTCTCTCTTGTTCTGTCGCTAATTACCTGTGAGAAGAGACCAGCACCAACCTCTCTACAATGTCCTTTCAAGTAGTTGGAGAGAGTGATGAGGCCTCCCCTCAGCCTCCTCTTCCTCAAACTGAACAGTCCCAGCTCCTTCAATTGCTCCTTATAAGATTTATGCCCCAGGCCCTTCACCAGCTTCATTGCCCTCCTCTGCACTCGCTCTAGAGGATAAATGTAGTATTATCCCCTAAGGATATATAAACATACTTTGCACCTCTGTTGCCAAACTGAGTGGCTTGAATATCCTTGAATGCTGCACTCTGTACAAACATACCTTAAATTGGGCCAAAATTCCATGTAAATGTAGTGCAGCCACGTAAGGAAACAAATGTCAACTTTAGGTAACCCAAGGTTGAAACATGCTTAGCTGAGATTGGTACAGACATATTCAGCAAAACTTCAAAAATGCAATAAATAGATATTTTGTTTTTTCAGATTTAAATGGCTGTCTTCACGGTCTTGCAGTAGTGCTCAAAAATGGTAAGAGGACACATAAGTTATTCTGTGTCCTGTGAACAGCTAGAAGACGTGAACATACGGTTCAGGTCAGTATGGAAAGACAGCCGTATACGTGTTCATCACATCGTGTAGTGTATTCATCGCCAACAGCTACAAAAATTAAGGGTGGGGTTTTTGTGTGGCTTAAGTGCTCAGATCATCCACGATGCAAGGGCTTTTTGCTTAAACCAGCATTTTGGTGAGTTCTGCAGCACTCAATAGTAGTTACCAACATTCAGACTTTCTTCAGCAATCCATCAGTTAACCTTTAGATCTGATGGGTGCAAAGGCAAACACTAAGTAGCTGTTATGGGTTGTGTGGTCCATCATTGGAAATCTATTTAAAATATGTTCCTATCCTGCCTATACTCCTGGTAAAGCCTGTGTTGAACTGGGGTCAAAGTTGAGTTCGTTTTTGAACATCATACCCAGCTGTCATACCTGGACAATGACTCCCTTGAATTAAAATCACCTAAGATCATCATCACTTTGCAGGTTCCCAATCCCTTAGGGACTGTATTCCATAATGAACAGGAGTTGGAAGTGGGTTTAGGGGAAGAGATTTTAGAGCCATTTAAGAAAAAGTCCTTGGGATCCCTGTTCTACATGTATAATTAGCCATGGGGAATGCAACAATGCTTCTCCTTTTGTCAGGTCCTTGTCTGTAGCCAGCTGGTTAAAAGACCTGTTGGCACAAGTCCTGCCCCTTGTCTGGCTTTTGCACCTGAGTGGTTATTTTAGCTGCCCGATAGAGCACTAGAATATAGTGGAAAATATAGTCAATATATTGCTATATATAGAATATAGCATTTATGCCCTTTGTGGCTTTTCAAGACTGTGTTAAGTCAAAAAAAGCAGCAGGTATATGGGACTTAATGAACAATGCTTAGTTTTTACAGGCAGAAGCAGTTCAGTTTCCTTGCTTTAAGCAATGTGTGCATGTACTTGCGCTCAGGCAGCGCAGGCAGGTCGCTGCTTTTGTGCTTGGAAATATTGAGGAGTACCAGCAAGGAGAAGGAGTAGGATCTAGCACCAGACCTGTAGTGCCTACTTCTGAGCTGAGCCTGTGAGCTCCCACTGCCACCAAGACAGCTTGAGGAGCTCACCCTGAAGGAGACGTTGGTGTTTGTCCTGCTGTGTGGCCACTGCCCATAGTGGCACCTCAGACACCTGGCTTACCTGGGAGTTCTCTACCTTTAGCTCTCTGCAGTCTGGATGCAGATCCCACCCTCAATGTACCAAGAGTTATGTACAGATTTAAGGAAACAGATTCTTAGAAGTGGAAGCGGGTTTCTTTTATGCTCCCTTCTGGTATTTGGGCTGAGACCTGAAAATCTGTAGTAGTTTTGTTCTCTGCCATCTTTGAGGGACGATCATCTTACTCCCTTCCTCAAATAGTCTTATTTGCTCTATATTTATTCCACTCAACTAATGATACACAATTCTACAATTAATTATTCACCCTTTAAGTGAAATATTTGGGGGTTTATTGAATGCATTCTTTATTTCTTTTGATTTTCTGCAGCTACAATCTACTTTAATCTATAATGACGATTTTAATTATATTTTTTTCCCGTTTTTAAAAGTGACACGCTAATTTGTAGCAGTTTAACAAAAAGCCAGCTTTTTCCTGATGTTAAGACTGACCTGGGAAAAGCTGTAGTTCTTGATTCGAGATAAAAGCATGGCCTTTAGAAAGTGGCTAGTCCTTCCCACCACCGTCCCCGGGTCGCCATTACTTTAGTCCAAGTGCTTTTTCTCACCGCATGAGGGCACCGGTGAGCTAATAAAAGTGATTTTGTTCATCTCTTAAATACTGCCGGTGCAAATGCCATAAATTATGAAAAATATATACAGTGGAGAATTTTTGTAAGTTTGGAATAACCATGAGATGCCATTCTGCAACCCCCTGCGTGAGATCCTGAACAACTGGAAATACTGCGGATTGCAGAGTTATCTGGTCAGTAGGTGGATTGCAAGGTATAGTTCGATGGCGTTCGCAGTTCTGAGATCCGTGAACCCCAAACAGATGGTTTAGGTCTGTGACCTTCTCCCAGGCTGCATGATTCATTTTAGCAAAGTGAGGAGCAGAAGAGGTATGGCAACCCTTGAGACAAGGCACTGAAGTATAGGGAAACGTAAGGCACGAACTCACAGAGCTCATTAAGTTCGTATCTCTGAAAGTCTCCGCTGGGTAAAGCAACTCAGATAAAGATCATTGATTCTGTCAGGCACTTTTTCTCATATAAATGTCTTCAGCAGAAATTAAGCTCCCAGAGGAAGCACTGTACAAACACGGCTAAAATACATTCCCTTTCCTGAAGATCTTCCAGTCTAACTAGAGCAGACAGACAAAAAGCAGAAGTGGAAATAACCTTAACTTTCTGTTAGAGCGGGCGGATGCAGCACAGAGCTCCTCTTTCTTCCTCTGGCCTTCCTGTGAAAGCCCACAGTTCTCTTGGGAGAAAATACAATAACCTCACCGCACCATCTTGCAGATCTTAAAAACCTTGCAGCAGTGCATGTTGCTGACGTAAAGGCTGGAGCTCCCAACACCGGTGAAATCCTGCTGTCCCAGCAAGACAAATGCATACTAAATATTCTGCCCTTATGAAAGTTGGTCCCTAATTAGTCAAATGTACTGAAAATTTAAGTCAACTGATCTGTTACAGTAGAGACTTTCCTTTTGAAAGCAAGCCACCATAGCTGGTCCTTAATAACTTCCATTTCCTCTTCAGGACAGATTTGACAAAGTCCTAGCTCTGTAGAAAATAAGGCTTTTCTGCTTCCATGTGTGAGTTTTTCCAGCTTTCTTTTGACCGTGCAATGTCCCCTGTGGTTTTCTGTTCAGAATATCCCAAATTGCCAGAGTGCCTTCACTTATCCCATCTTTCTAGCTGTTGATTGTTCAGGATGCTCCAGAAGAAACAGAATTCATTGTTTTCCAAGTTTATTGATCTTAGGGGATCTGTAATAGTCATGATAAATAACTGAGCCAGACACTGTCTATGTGCTCTGGTTATATTTTGTGGTGGATTGGCATGCTAACAAGGTGATGCCCTCACGTCTTTTGTGATTGATTAGGCAGATTTTAATAATGACAAAGGAAAATGGAATTCACACAGATGCTAACATAACAGAGGATCTGTTGGATGAAAGCAAATGCACGATGTTCTCATGTTACTTCATTTAGTTTATCCAGCTTCTAATACTCATATTTTAATACTCAAACATATTCACCAACAAAAGACTCTAATGTGTCTATTGCTGCAGGGTTTAGGAGCTGGTTCTGAGTGACAGCATTTAGTTCAAACAAAGACCCACCCACAGCAGCAACAACTGCCTTTTATAAAGTGGGGGTTTTCTAGCTGGTGTATAAAAACTTCATGTACAGGCCAGATACCCCTTTGTATATGTATCGCTCCAAATCCCTTCCTCTTTTGCCGCCTGGGCTGACCTGCCTGTGATTTTACTTTTACTTTAGGAATCAAAAATTCCATTACAGCTGTGATGCTTTGAATGATTTTGCTACTTGAGACAGCAGTTTAAATCCTGTATGAATTTTAAGAGCTGCTTTTAGAGACAGATGTTTACTAGAGTCAGACGATGCATGAAGCTTCATCAGTTCATTTTGAATTCTTGCAAAGTTTTACACACAAAATATAAGGTCAAAAAGAAGCCAAAATGAATGAAGAAAAGCTATGAAATGTATTTTATTCCTCAGTGCAACTAATATTTTTTTCACTTCAGGAGACAATTGAAGACACAGCCTGTATTTCATAAATTAGTACTGTCTTGTCTATTACTGACTGTTCTTTTCTGTGGAAAAATGACTTGTGGGCTCAATTTTGTACTGTTGATGTGAACAGAAATTGTGACACTAATTCTTAGCACATAAAAAAAAAAAGCTGTACGTGATAAGCTACAAGTAGAAGTCACAGAAGCCACTAGATTTTCTTTTTCCTATTTTTGCCTTTCACTACTTCACATAAGTAGATTATAAATCATTTTCTTTCCATCTTTGGTAGAATCAGTTTTACAATAGACTATAGAACCACCACGGAACAGGCAGATTAGTCTTTGCCTGATGTGGAATTTTTATATACTCTTTGAGAAAATAATGCATATATTTGTGATGCTGATAAAGAATGTGTTAGAAGAAAGGATGTTCCTGTGACCTGTTAAATGCAGCCTGGGGTAACACTGAGATTTTAAGGTTGTTGGCAGGGGTGGGGGGAGGGATAAAAGAAAACAAAGATTTGTTTCAGGGAAAAATCAGTCTTTTGCACATCTGCTGAAATACATTCTGCTTTCTGTGGAATACATTTCCTAATCCTTTGTATCATTGTGGAATGGATCATTTAATGCCTGGAGAATAGTCATGTTTCATTATAGCCGAAGTCTGTCTTCTTTCATAGTAATGTATGTTTTTGATAAAAGAATTTTCACTGGTACTGATGAAAAAAATAACATCTCCCAAATCACCTGTAGGACAAAAGTCTAGGATGTTTCCATTTCTTTTCCTGCAATGATCTGATATGTGCCCAATTTCTGTCCACAATGCTAATGAAGAAAGTGAACTATTTCAGAAAAATTAGTATTTTAACTTTGTAGTATTTGTAGTGTTTTTATATTAACGTAATTTATATTTTTCAACAATATTACATTGTATGGAAAGTAACATATATTCTTCATTGATTATAAACTGCCCTGTGTAATATATCATATATTAATGAAAAGACAAATTAGCAGATTAATTTTTTCCCTCTGTGTCCCAGGTATGGTAGGGTAAGAGCAGATATCTTCTAATTTGCATCTTACCAGGGTTCTTTCCTGTATGATGAAGAGAGTAAACGACAAAGGAGATCTTGCCAGTCTAGATCCTCCCTACCTCTGCCTACTTTCCAGGACTGTCTAATCACACAATTAATCTACTGCACGCTTCCTTAACTTGCATTAAACTAAGAACCTAAATCATGTGAACTGTTTTCCACCTCCAATCTTTCTGGTCAACAGTAAGAAACACCCAGTGACGCAGTGTTATTACGAATACATGAATGGGTGCTTGTGAAAAGAGTTACTTTTGCATTTTCCTTTTCAAAACCTCTCCTACATAAGTATTCTCTACAGCTGTAAGTATTGCAGCTGTTGCTCTGTTTGCTTGTATTTTGTAAAATTATGGTTTGCCCGTTTGTGTGTGCATATTAAGTTGTGGCACATGAAATCGTGCTGGTTTCAGTTTTAGTTAATGTGGAATGCTCCAAAGAAGGCTTAACAGGGCTTAGTAAAGAAGTTGGTTATTTGTCATTGCATACAGCAAGGAGGAATTCCTTTTCTTTCTCTTATGAAGATGTAAAAACCTGTAAGGAATGGCCAGCTCTGTTTAAACATACCCAAAAGGATAAGAAAAATTTGACTTGGGGAGGTTTGGGAAAGAGAAATATAGCCAATTTTTTAAAGTACACATTATATCCCTTTACAGCTGCAGGATTTTAGCCTGAAATTATCTTTTCAGTTCCAACCCCCACACACATCCACCTTCACCCTTTTGTCTCTGGAGTATTAAAATAATCATTGTGTTTTGCATAAGAGGACTAGATATGAATTCGTCCTGGTAGGACCAAATGTATTAAAACTAAGCAAGGAAGGCTCTGTTTCCCTCTACATGAGGCAGCTCACTCCCATTGGAAACCAGAGTTTCTTTCCCAGTCCTCAGGCAGAAACTTGCTTTTGTTGCTGTGAGCTCCGCAAAGGAGCTTTTCTGGCAAGCAATCCTGAATGAATGGGAGGCACTGACACATCTTGCGCCCTTCAGGAATTTTAATGAAGTTAGCTGCATCAGAATACAAAAATAAGCAGCTGTATTAAAAGACCATCTACTCTTTAGCCAACTCTCTATGTGGCACAGAAGCTTGTTATGTACGCAGTAGGGTGACAGGAATATCTATGATCAAAAAAATCAGTCCACATAAGAGACACATCCCAGACTGCATCAAGAAAAAAATCCTTCACATTTCATTGGAAGCCATCACTCATTTATTACTTTTCTATTCAAAGCTTTCAATCTTGTCTGACTTCTGCTTACGAAGTCTAAAGGGTATTTCCTAACCTGCAACAAGTTCTTTTTCTGCCAGCAGTTAAGTCGAAGTACATGGTCTGCCCTTTGTTTTAGAGGGCTTTTTACAGGACTGTAATGGAGTTATGGGTGTTGTTTGCTGATGACACCAAGCTCGGTGGCGCAGTCAACACGGTGGAGGGAAGGGATGCCATCCAGAGGGACCTGGGCAGGCTTGAGAGCTGGGCTAGTGCAAATCACATGAAGTTCAACCAAACCAAGTACAGGGTACTGTACCTGAGACGTGGCAATCCCAAGCACAAATACAGGTTGGTTGGAAAATGGCTGGAGAGCAGCCCTGAGTAGAAGGACTTGGGAGTAGATGGTGGGTGAGAAGCTCAACACGAGCTGGCAGTGTGCACTGGCAGCCAAGAAAGCCAACCTCATCCTGGGCTGCATCAAAAGAAGCATGGCCAGCAGGTCACAGGAGGTGATTCTACCCCTCTATTCTGCGCTCATGAGACCCCACCTGGAGTACTGTGTCCAGCTCTGGAGTCCTCAACATAGAAGGGACAAGGACCTGTTGGGACAGGTCCAGTGGAGGGCCATGAAGATGATCAGAGGGATGGAGCACCTCTCCTATGAAGGCTGGCTGAGAGAGCTGGGGATGTTCAGCGTGGAGAAGAGAAGGCTCCGGGGAGACCTTATAGCAGCCTTCCAGTACCTGAAGGCAGCCTACAGGAGAGGTGGAAAGGGACTCTTTGTCAGGATGTGTAGCGACAGGAGAAGGGGTAATAGTTTTAAATTGAAAGAGGGGAGATTTAGATTAGATACCAGAAAGTTCTTTACTGTGAGGGTGGTGAGACACTGGAACAGGTTGCCCAGAGAAGCTGTGGATGCCCCATCCCTGGAAGTGTTCAAGGCCAGGCTGGATGGGGCTTTGAGCAACGTGGCCTAGTGAGAGGTGTCCCTGCCCATGGCAGGGGGCTTGGAACTTGATGATCTTCAAGGTCCCTTCCAACTCCAACCATTCTGTGTCCAAGATAATTGGAGTCATTGGTTTTATTTCTTTAATGAAACTCCCAGGAATAAAGATAATTTCAAGTGGAAAAATACAGGAGGAGATGAGATTCTGTCTCGCTTTCCCTGTCTCCACAATAAACATAACTCCTAGAATTTTAGTCCTTAGTCTTTGTAACAGACTTGAACAACTAGAAGCTGAAGTATAAGCTTAAAATGCATGAGTGAAAAGATGGCAGTGTTGAAGGACATGAATACTCTGAACGTGAATGATTGAATAATAGACATACTGAAATGTTCATTTCAGTTGGCTTTGTTAAGTGTCTTTTACTCATTAAATTGGATACTATTATAAACACGTTATAGTAGAGAAATCAATATATGTTCAGTCTAGATGCACTTTGAATAGTTCCTTAAAAGCATCTCATAAAAAGTCAGACAATGGAACGATTATATTCCCATCAGACATATGAAGTTGGTGTGCTGAAGACTGGCTATCGTTTCATTTTTTATATTTATTTGCTTGGCACAAGCAAATTGGCAGTAACCAGCACTTGTTAAGGTACAGAAATGCACAGTTGCTCTACTTGAGACTGCCTTTGAGGTGGTGAAGCTTCTCTTTAAAGGCATTCTTTTCTGATCGGTTTCATTGCAATGAATGATCAAGATTACTAGGAGCTAAAATATTGTTAAGCTCACTTGCAAGAAACCAGCAGAAGCTAAATTTGATAAGGCCTTTGGTCGGTTTTACTCATAGAGCCTGAGGAATTTGTTTGCAAGATATTAGAAGAAAATTAATTCTGAGCTCAAAAGGGAAGTACTGTAATTGTGAAAACAGCTTATATTAAAATGAAAAGCTAAGTGTGGGACATAAATAGTTTTAGTAATTGAGTACCATAATTCAGACACTTCTGTTAATGGGTTATTGCAAACTCCTTTCTTCCTGTGGCTGTCCTGCTGTCTTGTAGAGGCAACGCATGTTGTATCTGGGTCACCTGGGTGATGATCCTCAACAAATTCACCTGCTGTCTTTTACCGAGGGATGATAAAAGTGTCAAGCTGTGATGTATGCCAGTGCTTCCTTACTCTCCAGGGGTTAATTTTATGAAATTAAATTATTTCACATCAGAATTCACCCCTATATTCACTTAACTGGCGTGAATATGGTTCTAGATCCACTTCCAAACATGGTTAAGATTTGGTTAGTACACGGCATGAAGTTCCCTTACCACGGTTTGCCTGACCAGCTGAAGTCTAGACAAAACTACCAGCCTTTGGCTTGTCTTCAGAGTGCCTGCTGTTATGTATCGGTATGCATTTAATAGCTGTTTGCCATAAATATGACACAGATGTGAAACACCTGGTTTCATTGTGTTGTGGAGCGTATTAAATTGTGAAACTGGCTTCTCTGAGCCTCTTTATCTTCTTTATATTACTATATGAAGGATGGTAGGATCATTTACTTTCCCAACTGAATGTTTGTATCAGTTTCCCTTTTTCAGTTGGCTCTTGGAATCCCGGTGTTGTCAGAAAAATAATGAAGTGTAGCCATGTAAAACTCTTTTGGCATCCATTCATGTTTCTCACAGAGCTGATATAAAGCGAGTTGTTCAGATGGCCACATACCTCTCACTGAATGTAAAATGAGAGTTCAGGTCTATTCCTGTCTGACTGCCCTTGCTGTTGGGAGTGAAGGGATGTGTAAGAGGCAGGACCAGAAAATTAAGTCAAAGCATTAACAAGTCTTGGTATTTGCTGTTTTTTCTTCATTTCCTTTTTTCTCAAGCACTTCCTTCATACCATTGCCTCTTCAGAAAAGGACATTCCTTTAGCAGCTTTCTGCAGTCTTCATGTTCTTCTCGCATAAAACTTCGTTGACTTTGGAAGACCTGCAGAGTCTCCACCCACAAAGTCCTTTCAAATGCATCCATCGCCCATTGGTGCAAGTGCCTGAGAAAACAATACAGTCAAAGAAAAAGACAGAACAAGGTTGTAAGTGAGGGACTAAGATCATTGATGATGACTTTACAGAGCATAAAGAATCGTGGGTACCCCAGGAGAGGATGGCAGTTGTACTTCTTGTGTGGTGAGAACTTTGAAGAAGGACCTACCCAAACAGGCAGTGGAAAACCGCTTTCATGCTCTAATCACGAATCACCAATATGTATAAACAAGTTTAGATAACACACAACTGACACATGTGTGCCCTGTGTTTTGGAAATTCTGGTTATTTTGGAAATCTGAAGGAAGTCTCAGGAGGAAAATGTCAGTTTTTCCAGCTATTCTATTCTGGCCTCATGGCTGAAACTCGGGGCTCCTAGCCTGAATTCGTCTGTTGTTCTGCAAAGCTGTGACATGCACACCAGGCAGTATGAAATCTTCACAATAATGCAGCAATGAATAGTGCCTTTCAGTGCACACATAGCTAGAAAGAGCACAGATTTCTCTCAAAAAGAGACACTTAGTCTAAACTCTTGCTGAAACAAAGTTGATAGAAGTCTTGCACAAGATTTGAACGGAAGGTATTCCGCAGGGGACAGATCAACTTTAAAGCAAGCAAATTATTTATGTGTTTGGAAAACATTCATCACAACATTAAGAGAAATCTCAGTAGGTTTAGAAATTGCAATCAGACAAGCTTGGAAAAGTTACTGTGGGTTTGTTAGATTTATTTGAGCTTTTTCTCTACTTTTAGTACTTGTTTTTCTCGTCTTCCTTCTCACGCCAGGCAAACTAGATTTTCCTACTGTCTTTCAGTGAGCCAGGTTCGTGATACATCCAGTTTTGGATCCTCCCCCTTAAATCTACCTTTCCAACAGTTTCTAACATCAAGAATTCCTCCAGCCCTCAGAGGGTTGACTTATCTATGGCTCTTCCATCTCTTTATATCTGTCATGCTGAAGAATGTATCTTTGTCCTATATGCAAAAGTTTTTGTCTTCAGTTTTTTTCCTCATCCTTCCTCTGATTTCTGTCCAGTCTCAGTGATTTAATCTTTACTTCATTAAAAAAAATTATTTTCTGTTCTAATCTAGGTATTTGCTAATCTAATTTTTACTTTATAGAGGGGCCTTCAGAGCAGAGAGAAGTTGTTAGTTGTGAAATTGCCTTGAAATGCTTCCACAGAGGCAGGGACAGAGAGGAGAAAAGCATAAGTCACTAATGGAATTATCTAAGAACTCAAAGAAAAACCAGGGAAGTACATCCAGAAGATTTCCTTCAAAGCACCCTAGGGTGTGCTAATTTAATGTAGTTTCTGAGTGTATGGTAAAATAGAAAAAAAAATGATCCCAGCAAACGAGTGCTAGTCAGAATGGATTGTTAAAGTATTCAGTTGTAGCACAATTCTACTACCTTTTGTGTGCATACGTAAAAAGCAAGTAAGTGAATGGAACTGCTGCAATTCGCTGACGTGACATTTACACATCTGCTGGTGGTATTCCCTTCTCGTATCCTTAAACTTTCAGTTGTTTTAGCCAGTACCCTATGAACTATATATGTAAAAAAAATTAATAAGGAGGTCACGTTCTTAAGCTGCGATAGGTTGTACCACTTGTCTCTTTTTCTTTCTCTCCCTCGTGCAATGTTTTTTTAGTTTTAATAGAAATCAGATGTTGGGTCTTCTGCTGTACTTTTAAGAACAAAAGTCACAAATGATTATAAAATAAAAGGTTTCCTATTAAACACATGCTGTTTCAAGGTTACAAATACCTGCTTTGATCAGATCAAGACTATTGTAAAATAGATTTATGTTAGAAACTTACCTGGAATGTATGTACGAAAAGTATTTGTGAACAACTTGTTATATGCGAGAAATATGTGAGCGACAAAGCTCTGTTGTCTAAGGAACTTCTCACTCAAAATTTAAACAATCCTTGTGTTGCAAAATGACATTTTTAAATGGAAAAACTTGACAAAAATAGAATATGGCATTGATTATGGGTATGTTTGCTTCAGAGCTTCCTTTTGCAGCTATTTTAGTATCTTCCTGTGAGGAACCCAAAAGGATGAAAAATGATTTTCCATCATTTTATTGTTTTGCTTTACAGAACAATATTTTGTTTTGAGTTGTGAGGCCGACACTACAGTTTTGGGGTTTATAATTTTGTTTTCAACTAAGTTCAGCTATTTTTGTTGACCCATGGTTTTGATAGCTTTGAAATCTACATGTCATGCAAAAAAACCCAAAAGAACTGTTTATTTTGGAGGAAATCTTGTAAACTAAAATATGTATAATCCTAAGGCAGATATGCTGTTGTGGTAAAGTGTCTTCCTTCCTATAGAAATGTTAAATTGATGTAATTTATCAGATTAGACCTTGATTTTACACTAATGACATGGTTCACAGAGGATGTATTATACCTCTTTGAATTAATATAAATTCTATACAGAGAAAGAAGATGTTTTGAATAGCTGCCAAGACACTGTTGTTAGAGCACATGTTTTCAGTTTGAAAACATGTATGGAATTCATGTCAGCATGAAGTTGGGTCTGCAAGACACTGAATTCAAGGATTAAACTGCTCTTCCAGGCCTTCTGAATACCTCGATAGTGCCAGTGAACTTCAGAGAAGGCAGTAAATTGTAGTTATTGGGGCACATAAATTCATCACAGAATTAAATGTATTGTGGTAGATAAGAAGGAAGTTAATTTGTAGAGGTTAAAGGCATCAATTTTACATCTCTGTCATTAAGTTTCATTAATAATAATAAAAAACCAACTGGCAATAAATTACAGAAGATTAGTAACTGAAGGGTGGTTTACACATGAATCAATTCACTACATGACTCAGAGATGGTAATGGGAAGAAGTATTTTTACTTTCAGTCACCCACTAAATCCAGCCCCAACCTGAAGTGACTCAGCTCTGACCATCTGGCAGCTGCTGGGCGTTCAGCTGCGTGGCGAATCCTCGGGGAGAGGGTAGTCAGTAGGACAAGTGTAGAAGACTCACTGCTGTAGACTCTTGCAGTCATGACAGGGAAATTCAGGTTTATGTGAGCGTGTCATTTGAACTGGCCATTTACTGACAAACCTCGGAGAAGAGCATGTTCTTTCTTCAGTCCCTGTTCATGAAAGGAAGATCAGTGCACTCATCAATAAAGAATGTGGAGGTCTAGTGGGATGTGCTTGAAATTTGTGAATGGATGCAGAGCCAGATGTTACCAACACTCTGTGAAGCGTTCAAGCTGCCGATGATCCTGTCTACAGGGGCATTTTGAATTATGTTGGCAATTATCAGTAAGCACTTTTCTAGTGTGGCTAAGACCCACAGGTGGTTCAGATGGGGCAATGGTCTTAGAGCTGGTGTGGGTCTAATGTGCCACTTGGAAGCCCTGTTTTACTCTCTTTAATCCTTTTTTCTTCAGCAGGTAGGATGTTGCACTTAGTGAATTAATTCTAGTCACAGAATCACAGAATATCAGGGATTGGAAGGGACATTGAAAGATCATCTAGTCCAATCCCCCTGCCAGAGCAGGAACACCCAGATCAGGTCACACAGGAACGCATCCAGGCGGGTTTTGAATGTCTCCAGAGAATGAGACTCCACAACCTCCCTGGGCAGCCCCTTCCAGTGTTCAGTCACCCTCACCGTAAAGAAGTTTCTTCTCATATTTAAGTGGAACCTCCTATGTTCCAGCTTGCACCCATTGTCCCTAGTCCTGTCATTGGATGTCACTGAGAAGAGCCTGGCTCCATCCTTCTGACACTCATCCTTTACATAGCTCCCTCAGTCTTTCCTCATATGGGAGATGGTCCACTCCCTTAATCATCTTTGTAGATGATTAAGGATGTAGTCCTAGAGCTCTTCAGTAGAACTAGTATATTATTATTATTATTGAGTGGTTTTCCATGCTATAAGAGAGATTTAAAGCTCTGGTTTTCATCCTGCAGATAACCNAGAACTAGTATATTATTATTATTATTATTGAGTGTTTTTCCATGCTCTGGTTTTTATCCTGCAGATAACTATTCAGAGGGACAGTGGTTTGGATGTTAGTTCCCCCAAACACGGAAAAGTGGATCCAGACAACATGCCACATGTTGGTGGAAATACTTGGGCTGGTGGAACCTCATATGGGAGATGGTCTTTTTTTGTTTGTTTGTTTGGTTGGTTGGTTGGTTGGTTTTGTTGTTGTTTTTGTTTGTTTTTGTTTTTTGCTTTTGTTTTTGTTTTTTTAATGTGTCCTTGCAGGATGTCTAAGGGATGGATGACTGTGCCAGTCAAAAATGGATTTATACAAGGCCACCCTCTGCTTAGAGCTATTTTACTCAATACAGGGTCACTGTATTGCCAATGGAAAGAAGTATTTGCAGTGTCTAACTTGAAGTGTATATAGCAGATCTCTACTTCAGTTACATTCTATTGCTATTTCTTTTCATTCACCGTATGGAGACCCACAAGCTTGCAGTCACAGAAACTGGGTCATTTGCCGTTCTCTTTGATGTCTCTGTAGCCACAGCAATTTAGGTAGTGTAGGCAAAAGGCACACAGAATAGGCAAAGTACCTTCTAATTCTGAAAGGGCATGATAGTAATCACTAGATAAAGTGGTTTGGGAACTGTGTAAACCGACAAATTTCAGGGAGAAGACAGAGTCTGAATAAGTGGCTTTAAGAACCAGGAGTTTTGAGATATACAAAACTTCCATGATCTATAGTCCCCTTTGTACAAGGTGGAAACCTTTATGAATCTGATCGCAGGGGACAATAAAGACAAGTATTCCACTGGAGTTCTTAACCATAATGGCTGTTGGATTTTGAAAATCTTTGGCAATAAATATTTCTACTGGGGATTGGTGGCAGAATTTTTGGAACATCTGTAGATAAGGCAAAGGAAGCTTTAAAGAAGATGTGTTCTGACTTAGTATCAAATCCATATTTGTAATTATTTTTTATCTCCACATGTTAGGTGGGAGAGACACTGCTGGGCTTGGTGGCAAAGGTGGGCCGTATCGACTGGATGCTGGCCACCGCGTTTACCAAATATCTCAAGCTGAAAAAGATGCTGTTCCTGAGGAGGTTAAGAGAGCTGCTCGAGAGATGGGTGAAAAGGCCTTTAAACAGAGGTAATGTGAAAAATCTTTATTTTTCCTTTCCCAGAAGAATTTGAAAAAGATGGCTAAAAAGAATTGTCTTTTCTTGACTGCATTTATCAGCTACCTTACCTCGATCATTACCATTGAACAGAGCTTACCAGTATGTGTTTAACTATTCTGGACAAGATGTATAGAATGTTTTATTGAACTAAGTCCTACTTTTAGGATGACTCTGTGATTTGGCAGAGTAAAACATAGGTAGGTGGATAAAGAGACAGATGTGAATATTCATCTTTTTTTTAAAAAGGGATCTACCACAGAAAAGTTTGTTTGAATTATGATGAATACAGATTGTGTATTGTTAGGAATTCATCACCTGACAAATGTCCTTCAAAACGGACCATTATGAGCTAATTGCTTCTGTTTGAAAGACCTATAGCCAAATGGTGAAAATATTTAAACTATTAGAGCTCAGCAGAGACTTTTAGACAAACCTCAGATCTCCCCAGCTTTGGTGGAATGTGTGGTTACTAATCAACTGTTTCTCAGACTGTGCACACAGATTCAGACGTCTTCCACCTGCTGATCTCTCAAGTCAAACTCTGGTACTTTGTATAAAAAAAAATCAAAGTGTATTGACAGTCACTCCAAAAGAGTTTTATGTTTTAGCCCAGGATGTATTGCAGTGTTAGTGTCTGTCTGAAAGAGGAGAGATTAAAACATCAGAGCAGATAAAAGTAGAAGCAACTGTAACCAGCTCCCATTTCGGTGCTGCTAACAAAGTGGTTCCCAAGAGGGGGAAATCTGGGTGCTGTGAGGAGCAGGTGAGATTTGCCATTTGCTTCAACCGATGTGTAAATAATTAGGCTGTTAAGCTTAAAGCACACACTGCACACGAATCACCCTATTAAAAAACAGCAACATGTCTATTGCATTCAGGTCAAGTTGCTTTTGTCAGTTTTTATCAGTAGATCAGTATTAATCATGTTTTTATCAGTAAATTACCTGGAGCATTTAGCATCACCGTCAGAGCATTAGTAATTAATTAAGACAGGGAAAATGTATAGATTATGTCAGTGCATCAGAGCAAAAGACCCTGAAAGGCAAAATAGCTTTTAATAGTGATTTAATTTACATGAGCAGCATACAGAAATATAAATTAAAAATAGTCACTAAATAACTAAAAAGAGTCAAAATGTTTTGTTTTCAGGGGGAAGGGAGAGCTTGTTTTGTCTGGTTTTTTTTCTTGGTGCTTGGGCAGAGGGGGGAGGAAGAGGTGGGGAGGACTACTTTTAACCTTCTCCATTCTTCAAAACATCTCCATTCTTCAAAATTGCTGATAGTTTGCTTTATGATAGAAACAATGGATATGTATGGTCTCGGATACTGTACGCCTCTTTGTGCCTGTGCACACAGACACACAGAGTATGCTTTGATGAGTTTCTACCTGCCTGGATGGTGATTTGCAGAATTCCTGCTCAGGGAAATTCCTGGATACTGCTACATGTTGTGGAAAGAGCGCAGCTGTGTCCTGTAAAATCTGAGTATCTGTATGTGAGATAACAATTCATGCCCTGCTAAAAGCAGTGAACTGGCACGTACCATCTGTAAATGCAGCCAATTCTGAAGCCACATTTGACTTGGTTTATTATTCTGTAGCTCTCGAATACTTGTGGGAGCTTAACAGATCAGAGTAGGGAGCTTGGAGTCCCCCGGCTGAAGAAAAAAAATAAGGGTGACTGCAACTTCCACTGCGTTCTTTACACATGATTATATGGCAAGGAGATTTTAATATGTTTACTATTTAATACATTTTAATACGTTTAATATGTTAAAGTGTTTTCCTGGGTAGATAGTAGTGCTTGTGGAAAACGTTTTAAATTGCCCTATTTCAGTAGAATGAAGTTAGCAACTGCTCTTCAATAGGTGCAGTATTTTTCATGGTATTTTGCTGAACTAGCTTTCACTGTGGATTGGTGTAGAGTCTAACAAAGTGAAATTGCACGCCAGGGTTTTTTTGTTTTGAACAAAATCCTTCCTTGGTATAAAGAAGCTGAACCTTGTTGGTAGGATTCATGACATTAAGTGTATTGTGCTGACAGTTACCTTTTCTCGCCTCTAATGAATAATAGTTGGCTATAATGACGGTGTCTATGCAAAATTCAAAGTAGAAAAAGACATAAGCATACTAAAGTCAACAAAGATTTGATGTTTGATTTTAATATTGTCATCAAAGGGCTAATCTAAATAGCAATTCTCATGCATAGTATATTTTCCAGGCAAGTAACTTGTGATGATACTAAAAGGCTTGTCATTAAAAGTACAACTAGCCCATACGTACTTTACTATCCATATATATTTCCTTCAAAAATCAGAATTTTCAAAGTACTGTGTGTGACGTTATGCTGTTATGAAGTACTTTTTTGAAATGAGCTCTGCGCTGATGTGGGCAGATGCACAGCTGCTGCCTCGCTACACGATGCTGGGTCATGGAAAATACTGAACAGTGCACAATCCTGGCATATCCACCCGTTCCCTAGCTCATTCTTCACCATTAGACCTCTGTAATTAAATTCCAAGTATGACTTTCACTAGTTGCAGAGTATCTCCTTAGCTATGATGTTGGGAAAAGTGATACAGAACTTCAAGTGGCCACATCTTAACTTATAGGAAATGCATGTATCTGTTTTTTTAAGGTGCAGATGTGGTACTCCCTTAGACCTCTGGGGAGAATAGGCTTCAGAGACATGACTCTTTTTTTTTTTTTTTTGTCAGGGAGCACATTTCTGTTAATGTTTATTTAAAACTTCTTTGTTTTGTCATTTTATGAAGCACAAAGATAGGTATTTGAGACAGAGTTACTAGTTGTAGGTCTTCAAGGACAGATTTTATAGTGTGTCTTTACTTAACCTTTGTGTTAAAGTATGGATCATGATATGCTTAAAATACTCCGACGATGAAGTAATGAATAGACACTCATGACCCTTTTCTGTACAGATAGCAACACCTGAGCCAATAAAACCTTGAGAATTTGATCGCAGTTTTCAGAACATCTGCTTTACTTCCCAAACATTGAAGCAGATTAAAAGAGGGACAAAGGATTAACAAGTTTTAATGTAATGCAGTCCCTGAAGATGTTGGTGATCACCTGCCTTTTCAAAAATTCACCAAAGAAATTCATCAAGTGGCTGCCAATTCTTTGATTTGCCTCTTGTATCTGGTTATTACATTCTGGATTTGCCTGTTGTCAAGTAAGCTTGTAATTTACATAAGTAAACCGATGACATGCGTGTCTCCTAAACTATTCTTAGCTCCCTGTTCTTTGCTTTAGATTGAAAGAGATTCAGATGAGTGAGTATGACGCATCAACTTATGAAAGGTTCTCTGGAGCAGTCCGGCGTCAGGTTCAGTCACTCCGCATCATCTTGGACAATCTGCAGGTAATCTTAGATTCACTGCTAAAGGCACATGGTGAGCTCATTACATGAGGCCTCAAATACTATCCTGCTAATATCCTGTTAGCATCTGATGATCATACCTTTGAGGGCTAAAAGCAGATTCAGGTTATACCAGGGTTAGGAAAAACAGTCTCATATTACTATTTCAAAGGCAGCTTTTAAGTGGACCCCAGTGCTCATCTGGACAAGTTATAGTATTCCCATACCACAGCTTACAGAAATTACTTATTCAGGGGCACAAATTTGTGAAAGAAAATACTGTACTTTACTGAAAGAATACGTGGTGATGTGCGTATCACAGCCTTTGCCTTTACCTCCTATCCAAAAGATTTTTTTAGCTTAGAAGTGCAATTACTATAGATGTTAAAAGAAACACTCACACCAGGTCATAGCTTTACTGCATAAGCAGCTGAAAACATGCATTTTTCTCAGGTTTGTTTTTAACTCTTACTAGTAAAAGTAAATGTAGCCCAAATCTTAAGCAGAAGTTGACCAAAATCACCAGTTTGCCTTTATTCTAGGAATTGGTCCTGTGGTTACATATTTTATTAATACTAGTGTACATATATGGTGTAAATAAAATTAAAAGTGCATTGTTTCTGGGAGGAATCTGCTAATCTTCAATGAAAATCAAAGGAAAATTAATTTCAGTCCTCATAAAATGTCTCCGATTAAAAATATGCCTGTTGAAAGATGCCAACTGCTGGTATACGTGTACCTTGGTCTACTAGTTCATCACTGCACCACATCTAATCTGTCTCCTCACTTCAGCAATAAAACTGAAATATATAAAGAAATTACTTTGTATGATCGACAGACTCCGCCTGGGTCAAAAAAATCTAACTGGTATTGCAAGTGAGAAAGCTATCATTTTTCTTTACTTCTATCTTTAAGCCATTGTGACTACAACAACACTACTGAAGCATGGGCTTCAACAAGGCCAAGTGCCAGGTCCTGCACTTGGGCCACAACAACCCCATGCATCGCTACAGGCTTGGGGAAGTGTGGCTGGAGAGCTGCCTGGTGGAAAAGGACCTGGGGGTGCTGGTTGACAAGCGGCTGAACATGAGCCAGCAGTGTGCCCAGGTGGCCAAGAAGGCCAATGGCATCCTGGTTTGCATAAAGAATAGTGTGATCAGCAGAAGTAGGGAGGTGATTGTCCCCCTGTACTCAGCACTGGTGAGGCCACACCTTGAGTATTGTGTCCAGTTCTGGGCACCTCAGCGCAAGAGAGATATCGAGGTGCTGGAGTGAGTGCAGGGGAGGGCNCAACCAAAATGATTCTATGATTCTACTATAGTCACATATAGACACACACAAGCATTAACTTATTTTATTATTGATAATATACCAATTCAGAGAGCTCCTTATATATTTAAAGAAAATTTAAGGTGGTCATGTTTAGTGATTCTTGCACCTGATATGTGTCTCAGTTCAGGCCATAGACCTTGTAAACACAGGTTTCAACTGAAAAATTTTAGATACAAATCTCAGTTTTTCCTACATCATTTCTATCTAGGTGCTTTGTTAATAGACATGACATTAGAAGCACACTCGAGGTAGGAAGTGAATAACTGAATCCTCAGTTTAAAGGCTTTTTTTAGAGTGCCTTATCTGCTACTTGGAGGCAAAATTCTTACATTCAGCAATCATGTTATTCATAATCAAAATGTAATATATTTTAATACAAGGAGTCATATCCTGTTGCTTTTCTTAAAAGGTCATTTTAATATCAAGGCAAAGTCTTATAAGCCTTGGGATTTTATGAGACTTTGCTAACTTCCTGGCAAAATCTGTGACAGCGAACCACAGAGCTAGTAAATGTACTGTAAGACGAAAAATCAAACTCAGTTTGGAAAGCTAGCTCATAGAATAAGAGCAGTATCGAAAGTAAGTTTTTAACTTTATAAATTTTTGTACAGAATTGGGTAGGGTTTTTTATTAGAAGATGCACTAGGAAAGTGAAGATAAATAATAACATGAGGGAAGGAGTTGAAAAATCCTTCCTGTTAATTGAGAAGCTTTTTCTTGCTTGTTATCTTTCTGAGAAAAAAATTTTATTTGAATTCTTCACATGGTAAGTCATTCAGCCCTGATGAAGGACTATGCCTCTGCCTCTCCCTTTTCTTCTGGGTAGCCCTGTGTACACTATGGGTTCTTCCCTAAAACTATTTTCTTTCTGTTATCAGTCAGACATTCCTTATTTCTCAAATAACAAGTCAATGGCACCGTCAGTTGCAGTAAACTTTGCAACTTTAACTTTGTGAAAATCCCAAATTACCTTCTCAGGAGAGAATGCTTTTGGCTTCTTAAAAATGTTTGAGTTCTCTTGGTTTCAAGTTCACTGTGTTCACATAATGGAAATATATCGTCCATGCTTATTTAGCTTGGATTTTCTCTTCATCATATGTCTTTTTATTGTCAGATTTGTGGGGGTTTTAAAAATACCTTCCTTTGATTAAATTGTACATCTGGAGACTCCAGAGGCTGGGATGGCTTGCAAAAATGAGTAGCAGCAAAAAGAGATGCTTGGAATAGTCTGATCCTTGAAAGCACTACATAAATATGGTCTGAGAATGTCATTTTGTTGTTCGTTTGACTTTGCATAACTCACTGATCAGTCTGTCGGTCACTCGGACTGGTCTTCTTTGATTTTAGATGCTTTGCCTTCCAGAAAGTACATCTCTTTAGATTGGTTATTACAGAGGAAATCTGGGGCAACTGTCCCTATAGCTTTTGAGCAGCCTTTCAGTGCCTACATTTAAACAAGGCAAACCTGAGCCTGAGTCACCGAGCTTAGTGGGGCTCTGTCTGATTTAGACCACGTCTAAATAAACCCAGAAAGAAATGGGAGTATTTCATACCGTTCTATACTGTTATGTGTTACGTATTCAGATGTGATCACCTCACATACACAACTTTTTCTGTGGTATTTGCAGACATCACGGTTATGATATCTGATTATTTGGGGGGGGGGGGGGTTATAAATATGCAGTTGATATCTTTCAATGAAAAGTGTTACTGCAGTGAGGTATTGTGATCGGCCGTTGCCACCCTGATAAGATACAGTATCTGGCACATTTTTCTGATTTCAAAAGCAACACAATGAATATTTTTATATATACAAAAAGTGTACAATATTTTTTCCATCATATGGGTGCAGTATATTGCAATAGTAATGGGTTGTATGCCCTTTCTAGCAAAATATCAAAGCAAGGTAGATATGTAAAAGTTCTGGTTTTCTCTTAAAATTGTAAATGCTTTTAAACTTACATTGCTTTTAGGCTTATGAGAATTATATATTGAAAATGCTTTGACACTTTTCTGTAACATGTACGTGCATTGTATAATAAGTGCTTAAGGGGATTTGTTTCCAGCTTTTATAAAAAGAAATAAATTTTTAGGAATTCTGCATGAAAGAGGCAGATGCTAAGTAGCCTAAATAATTTTAGCATTATTTTGGAAAGAAGCGAGGTCAGATTTTTTCAGCATTCTTTCCTATTTTAGGAGAAAATGTCAACTCTGTGTTCCTCCAATAAAATTTCAGCTCACATACTGGCTTTTTCTGCAGAAGCTTCATAAAACTAATGTCCATAGTTAAAATCAAATCTCTTCTCACACTCCTGTTCCTTGGACAGCAAATAGCCACAAAGCTAAAGCATTGTCAATGAAAACAGTAGTGAAACCAGTTGAGAATTTGCTCAATGAAGCCAAAACTTTATAATCTTGTTGTTTGTCCTTCCTGCCTCTTGAGAGGAAGCAAATGACAGCAATTTGTCAAAGCAGCAGCTCTAAGGTAGCATTAAGGATCTTCCTCTGTTCCAGTATTTATAGAGGTAGAACGACTAGGAATGGAGTCACCTCATCTGTGTCATCCTGGAAGGTGCATGATTCGTTTTAGACAGACTCTGCTCACTCGGCACCATGTTGTCCCTAAGAGCCTTTTTTTTTTGATGGTTAGTTGGAGTGTTGCTGAAATTTGCCATGGGTTATCCTACTGTGTTTTTCACAGGAGGAAAACTCTTATAGCATGACATTTTGGTGGAACATGTAGAGGTCAACTGGAATTTGCAGGTATCTTTTTGTGATATTTCACAACTCTTCAGGCAAGAAAGGAATTGATGATCTTTTGGAAAAGGGTACTTCAGATTTCATCCCAAGAATATTTAATGATATTAAAAACTTCTTGGCAGTGGTAGAAACTAATTCATGGGTGCCCCACTGCCAAAGTGAGTTAAAGCTAGGTTGACTGTAGCACCATGAAAATATATCATAGGGCACAACTGACTGAATATGCAACCTAAGAAATCTCTTCTGTTTTCCCCTTCTGGTCTGTCCTGGCCTGCATCAGAAACAGTGTGGTGAGTAGGACTCAGGACTGGTGAGGCCTCATCTTGAGTACTGTGTCCAGTTTTGGGCCCCTTTCTACAAAAGACATTGCAGTGCTAGAGNGTTGGACTAGGTGATCTCAAAGGTCCCTTCCAACCTAGACAATTCCATGAATCTATGATTCTGTGATTTACTTAAAGGCTGAGTTTTCCATGTTTTGGCATTATTTTTGCCTCCCATCAAGAAGCATCTGTAAAGCTTTTGACAGAACCTAACTAAAACACCTACTTATCACAACTATGTTAATTCTGTACTTTAAAATTAATTAATCAAAACATTTTCTTTGTGGTTCTGTATTATTTCTCCCCACTTATTTTTCATTAGTTTTGAGTAACTGTAAGCAATGGACAATAGTCCAGAACTCCTTCTTCCATACACACCAGAAAGAAAAACTCATGATTATTGACCCAAGCAAAATCAAAGATTCTCTGAGGATTAATAAGCCATCGTCTGACTGCTCAGACTGCACAGAATTGTAAAGATTCATCCTCTCAAATCCCAGACCTGCAGTTTACTGGGGATTTGTAATGTAACACTTCCTGCTCATCAGAAAGCAACTGTTTTTCATTCCTGAAAGCCAAAGTTTAAGGCAGTTTATGTCCCACTGGGTTCTTGATTTTCCTCCAGCTGCTGACCAGCAATTTGCTGAGAGCACAAAAGAAATATATATATATATATATATATATATATAAAATCTTCTTTCCTTGCTGGGCTTACTACTAGGATGAGCAACTTCAACCGGAAGATGTAAGCAGAAATAAATCAGACTGTGAAACCCATATAGGCAGACTTCGCTGTCTTTTGATGGATCTTATGTATTATGAACCATGATGAAACTATCCATTGCAAATGTTCTTAAATATGCTCTATATAATTTTAAAACAGTTGAACCTTCAGTCTTCGTTGCTTGCTTCTATGTACAGGAGTTACATGAATATTTGAGTTCCTGGATTGTAAGGCATGTTCATCAAGTCAGGCTGTAGGTAACCAGTGTTCTTTTAAAGAATATAGAATAAACATTCGGTGGATTGTCTCTTGAATATCATGATTTTCAAGAGTTTTATTTTTAAATAATTATAATTTGTTATGAATAGAACTTTAAAAGAAACCACTTACTATTTCTTAAGATAAAAACTACTTAATTTTACTTTAAAGTCACCCCAGGTTTTTTTCTTGCGCTGCCTGGATGAAGAGCACATAACAAGTGATCAGGTGTCCCTGCCCCTCTGCTTGCATGTATTTCTGCATAAGCTACACAGGTTTCCAGCACATTTGCAAGGAAAAAGGTTAACATTTTCACAGTCCACGGTTAAACTCCCATATATGAAATGACAGAGGTAACGCGTTCCTTGTCAGTATTAATTTTAATTTCAGAGAAAAGAACAGGACAGCTATGAAAATGTGTTCAGATTTCTTTTCAACTTATGCCAAAACTATCACATCGTTACAAAGAAAATTCATTTGTGTGCCATGTTCAGTATGTCTTAAATGGCTTAAAATCGCGTCATTGAGTGAATTACGGTTTCTTTTCTGTTGTAGGCCAAGGGTAAGGAAAGGCAATGGCTGAGACACCAAGCTGTTGGAGAGCTAGATGATGCCAAAATCATTGATGGGCTGACAGGAGAAAAAGCTATATATAAACGACGGGGAGAACTTGAACCCCAGGTAAGTATCCGACAAGTAGCAGGGAAAGGGTAGGGAAGCACTTAACCAGTTTCCCGTTTTCAGGAAATTGTACAAATAGAAGTGGAGTTTCAGTGAGTTATAGAGATGCGAAACTCAGAAGAATCTTGGGAAGTCCCTGAGAGAGAGGCAACAACAAGGTGGAAGATTTGCTTCACTTCTTATCATCACACACATGTGTTTAATACTTGCCCCTTTCAGAGAGAAGATGCTGGTATAGGCAGTCCTTTGTTCATATGTTTATATTTTATTGAACTGAAGGTAATTAGCAGAAAACATTTTGTCTGTTTGTCTAAGAAAAAAGAAAATATTTTATCACTAACTTAATTTCATTTAATTTTTAATAATAAATACCCTGACACCCTTGGAAGGTGGTTGGTTTGGTTTTTTTTAAAAAAAAGGGTTTTACAAATATCTTGTCATTATTCCATGATATGTGAAGAAATGCAACTTCCACAGATATTTGGATTTACAATAAGAAGAATTATAATGGGAAAAAAATGTGAGGAAAAGCCATTAAGATACCGTAGAGTTGTCCGTCCTGTGTCTCAATTCAGCCTTTCCTTAGAAAATATTATAGTTAGAACCTGTGTGAGTCAGCAACAGAGAAACCACTTGAATCAGACCAGCAAAACCTGGCCAAAACTGGTGGGGTTTTACTGTTAAATACTTAATGTGAATTAAGTATTTAACAGTAATATTTAATGAATTTTGTGGTTTTTACCAACCCTATTAATTTTTATTTAATAGCTGAGTACAACATCTTTTTGCACATCAGCTACCCACATCTGATGAATCCTTGGTGGTACTTTTTATGCCACTTGGTCCTGACATCTGTTGCTTTGAACAGTTTATGGAATTTGGCACTGCCTGTGTGAAAGATCAAGAAGGGAAAAGTGATCACATCTTCATTTCTCCTTTTTTTTTTTTTTAAATGCATTTACTCCATGTGTCAGTCTAAGGCTTTCCAAAAAGATTGCAATTAGGAAACAAAAAAAATAGGACATCTTAAAGTTTTGCATAAAACCCAAAAGAAATGTAGGATTGAATGGGCCCTTTCTCTTCTTCTGTTTTTTGGGAGGACAGGGATGCTACAGTCTATTACGAGAATAAGTAAAAGAATAAAGCACACAAATCCATACAGCCCTTTACAGGTAAAAGAAATATTTTAGTTATTTGTTTTTAATGTAATTGGGGTTTTTTTTGCCAGATCATTTTTAGTAGCCTTCCACTTGAATCCAGACTCATCTTATTGCACACTAAATAAAAGACCTCCCTTGAATGTACCGTGCCAAAAAATTTTTAAAAGAGATGGTGATTGTTATCAGGAAAAAATAATGGTTTCAGCATCAGAATGAAGAAGAAACTAGTGGTTAATCAGAACAAGATTTCAAACATTTTGGGAATGTTATTAGCCTCAGCAGACAAATTTTTACAGTCTTATAGAGGTCTCTGCTAGTACCATAAGCCAAAGAAAAGCATTTCCATTATGAACCTTGGCAGAAAAAGCAAATTTGAGAGTCTCTTTACTGAAATAAAATGCCAAGAATCAAAACTGAGACAGAAAAAGCATTTTCCTGACAAGCATGTGTGGAATTTTTTGAGGTATTTTGTTTCCAGTCATTGAAGGTGAGGGGAAAAAATTAATTGGGGTATCTGTCAAGTAAACTGGTTTGAAACAGTTAGAAAAAAGGTTAAAATGGTTTTGTTCTTTTTAAAAAAAATACACTGTGTTTGCTGGATAAAATTTCTTGCTTTGCAAAGTGGTTTCTTTTTCTGAAATATTTTGCTCTTACTGATATTTAGCTTTCCCATTTGTATTGGTGTTTTTTTCTGCTGTGTTTCCCTGTCAGCCTGGGAGCCCCCAGCAGAAACCTAAACGCTTGCGCCTGGTGGTGGATGTTTCCGGTAGCATGTACCGCTTTAACGGGGTGGATGGACGGCTGGAACGCTCCATGGAGGCTGTCTGCATGGTCATGGAAGCTTTTGAGAATTATGAGCATAAATTCAAGGTAATTACAGTTGGGCTAGGAGCTCTGTGGTTATTGCACAGGCTGAGTGGAGCAGTGGAAAAAGTGTCTCAGCAACCAGTCTAGCCAAAGAGCATTATTCATTCCCACAAGGAAACACAGACATTAATCTACTTCTAGCAAGCTGAAAAATAATACTAGTGAATGGATAAGAAACATTACATGCTTCAGCAGGGGAGAATTATATCTAAGACTTTTAAGACTTTAGACAGTGAAATTTGCTGGCTTTTTCTGTATTTATCTGTTTCTTTGTTGCTTTAAGCAGAAACACTTAAGCCTACAGAGCACAAGTAAATATGAGCTTCAAAATATGCACAGATGCCCTGCCTTTCCAACTGCCCAGAGATACAGACAGTAATACTTTGTCTCAGGAAAAGACCAAACTTTTTTGTCCCTTTACTTGTGATTTCTACCAATTACCTGAAAGCAAGAAAATAATTTCTTGCACTGAAGGGTGTTTGGTTCCAAATATTATTTAATGGTAGCCTGCAAAGGAAATGTACATGAGTTGTGTAGCTTTTTTTTTTGTCTCAGTAAGCCTAAACAAGGTCTAGGATATGTTTCCTTAACCTTAAAAAAGACAGGAATGCGCAGCCTCAAGTTAATTCTCGATAGATTCGGTGTTTAATGGAAGAATAAAGATGCCTGTTGTTTTTACCAAAGAGCATCTCAAGCATAAGACCTAAAGTATATCTGAACAAAATGTAAAATCTCCTAAACAATTTAATAGCAAACATAGTCTAGATCAATTCAGCCAGGTCTGCTTCATGTTGTTCCTCCAACAGCATAATACTGCAGGCTTCTGTTCTTCCCTAGAATCTCCTGTATAAAACCAGGCCATATGGAGGCATGTAATTCTCGAACGTCTTCTAAAGTACAATCATTCAGACTTCCATTTGTCAGAGAAAAGGCCATAAAAGGGAACAGGCATTATGGTTTATCTTACTTTTCTAAGGAAATGAGGCGTGTGCTACCATAATGCATTCTCCCCCTTAAACATCCTTAAACAGAGCATGTTGCACAATTTCAAACAAATTTGAAACTGCAGGTTTGTTCCCAAAGACACTAAATTCCTGCAAATGTCATAAAAATAGGCCATGTAGAGAGTGATGCTCTGTATTCTCATTGGAGAAAAATGCTGTGACCTTAAGCCTAGACCTAGCCAGGGGAAGCCACGTGGAAACTTGACTGTAATTAAGAAAATAATGGAAAATGAGGGGTTTATTGGTTCAGCTGCTCATGTATCTCTTGCTCACTGATAATAGATAAGTCAATGACGCATGTTAACAGGGGGAGCATAATTATACAGCATGGTTTGGGTATCTTGGTAAATTGGGCATACCTGAGCAACACACGTATTACCATGGCCAAAAGCAGGATCAACCACAAAGGCAGACAAAACAGAAGTAGTACACATGAGGATAAGCATGGTATACTGGGAGACAGTCAACATGGCTTTTTTAAGGGCAAGTAATGCATGCTGAAGAGTGTCGACATGTGACAAGCAAGGTTTGTTGACAGAGTCTCCTTAGTCAAAATCATTTGACAAAGTCCCTCACCAGAGGCTTGTGAAGAAATGATACTACTTTGGGGATAAAAGGGAGAGCCTTCAGATAAGTGAGCTACTGCTAAAAATAAAGAAAACATAAGTGGTCATTTTTATGGGTAAAGATGAGAAGGAAGGTCGCTGATGCTGGGATTTGTGCCAGAGCCCATGTTGTTCTGTTGTTCTGTATATTCATAAGTGATCTGTAAAAGGGGATGGATAGTGAAGCAAAAAAAGCTGCTGGTTGTGTGAAGTTACTTGGGAAAACAAAAAGGGAAATCCAGCTGCAAGAAGCTGGGGAAGGACGTGCCCATTAAACGGTGAGTGGGAAATAAAATGGCAGATGATGTTCAGTGCTGTGAAATGGAAAGTGCTGCAGGCAGAAGAGAACAATTTTGATTTTAAATACACAGTAGGGAAGTCCCAGCTGTCTGTTAGTGCTCACTCTCAGCTATATATCAGTGCTCAACAAAGACATTTTGTAATTGTGTCGTATGGTTCTTTGAACACTCAGTGCCCACCAGCTGTCAAGAAAAGCTAATTGAATGTTAGAAACTATTAGCAAAAGAACAGAGAATAAAGAACAAAGCATCAAAATGGTGCTGTAAACATCCGTAGTGCATTCACATCAGGAGTAATGAGCACAACTTCGGTCCACCATCTCACAAAAGTTCTTGTAAATCTGAAAGAGAGGGTGACAAAGATTACAAAGGGTGTGGAAATGTTCCCATACATGGAATGCCCAAGTAGGCAAGAACCTGTCAGTGTGGAGGAGATAAAAATCAAAGAGCTGATACAATCTTGAGTAAAGGGAAATCATGACCAGGGGACAGTTGCTCATTCTGATCTTATTATGAATAATTAATTGTTATACATTTACACAGCAGAGGACAGTGTCTTAGAAAGTGATAACACTGAAAATAAATGTAGTGCAGCAGTAGATGGGCCCCTCGCTACAAGAAAGACGTTGAGCTGCTGGAGCATGTCCAGAGAAGGGCAACGAAGCTGGTGAGGGGTCTAGAGCACAAGTCTTAAGAGGAGCAGCTCTGAGAACTGGGGTTGTTCAGCCTAGAGAAAAGGAGGCTCAGGGGAGACCTTATCGCTCTCTACAAGTACCTAAAATGAGGTTGTAGTGAGGTGGGTGTCATAAGAAGTGATAGGGCAGGAGGAAACGGCCTCACTTTCACCACCAGGGGAGGTTTAGATTAGATATTAAGAAAAATTTCTTCATCAAAAGAATTGTGAAGCATTGGAACAGGCTGCCCAGGGAAGTGGTTGAGTCACCATCCCTGGAGGTATTTAAAAGACATGTAGATGCGGCGCTTAAGGACAGGGTTCAGTGGTGGACTTGGTAGTAGAAATTTAACAGTTGGACTTGATGATCTTAAAGGTCTTTTAACAAGCTGTCCTTATTTCCAGTGCAGCTCTATAGCTGAGAACCCAGACATGACCCTCAGGTGCACGCTAAAGGAACAACAACATGTAGCAGTAGACAGACAGCCCACTGTGCAGAATTAGTAAGATCATTTAGAACTGTTTTCAGTTCTGGGATTTTAAAATCTATGTTTCATTACCTTTCAAATCCTTCTGTGTCTATTACAGGTTATTATATTTTGCTTGGCAATGGTTGCTATTAGCCAGTGTTTTGCTCCACACATAGATGAAAACCTGTATTTGGTTGAGCAAATAGCAAAGCATTTAGTTGTAATATTAAATGTCTCTTTCTAACAGCCACTAACCATTTATAAAAGCACTTATACAAAACCCATGTGCAGTTACTAGATGTGAAAATTGCCACTCTTTGACGATAGTAAGACGGGAGTAGTAACATTATGCTTGCAATCTCTGAGTTGAGAGAGCTGTAACGCCAATTTCATGTTTAAAACAACAGTGGTGAGGAAGATGCCGGAACTTTTAGAGACATACTAAGGGAAAAAAAATTGTCATCGGCTTCTAAATGTCATCAGCTTCTAAATGTGTTCAATTTCAATTGCCTCTAGGGTAGCTCTTCTCCATTTAAGGGCTCCTTCCACTGGATAGAGAACTTGGAGGATGCAGTAACAGTTTCTTGATTCAAGGCTGGCCAGATCCAGTGTGAACTCTCTCACCTTCAGAGAGAGTTTGCTACCCTTTGGCCCAAGGGTAGAAAAGGGTTTTTCTTCCTCCACATCTCTCTGTGCTGCCTCATTGGGATTTGCTTCACTCTAAGCTTAATATGTGTAAGAGTAGACCAGAGATGACTAGGATAGGAAACAAGATGTGGTCACTGAAGTCATCCCCAAAAATGAGCACAAAGAGAAGCATTTACTAACCAGTCATATTTGAACCATGTTCTTAACGTGGCCTCTCATATGAGAAATCTCTGATGCATGTGCTAGTGGACTCTTTGAGTCATTCTTTTGATAAAAGTAAATAGCATTTCTGAAATCTCCAGATTGAGAATACAGATTTTTTTGGGTGTATAATCTGATACGGTCGTTGTCACACCTGCACAAATGCGATCAGTAGCCAGAGCTCATGCTAGTTCCTCAGTTTCTAATGACTGCAATTATATCTTCAAAGAGTAAAAGAGCCAGTGACTGTTTTAAAATATCAGTGGCTGCAGTCTGTAAGACACAGACACTTTCTCAGTTGCTACTAATTTTTCTCAGGACAAAGCCAAAGTTTTGGCGTGGCTGCAAAAACAGGATATATTTCTTATGTTGAAAAGATGAGCCATTTGAAAACAAAAGAAAAGAATACATAGCTGTGAAGGGTGCCGTGAGAAATCTGCCATTTATCACTATTTTCTTTCTCTTATAGAACCCTAGAATTGTCTCAGTTGGAAGGGACCTTTAAGATGATCTATTCCAACCATCAACCTGATTTTATAAAAATAGACTTTTTAGGTATGCCTGCTGTTGCCTGTTCCTGTTGTAGCCCCAACTGCAAGGCTCACAACAACAGGTGCCACAAATCTGGGGGGTTTCTTGTACAACATGCGTTGAACCTGGGGGACCATCAGGTTTGTTGAGCAAAGCATTCAAAGGGGATTCACAGAGTTAAAGTTGCCTTCTGCTGTTTAAGTGCAGTGCGAACTTTGGAAATCCATGGTTCAAGATCACTTCTCTGCAGGTGCTTGGTTTAGTTCTTTGCTAAATAAGGTTGTGAATGAATCAGATGGGCTTTTCCTTGGTTGTTTAATCCTACCAGCTGAGCTTTTCCCATGTGTTGTACCGATGGTATCACCAATGATGATGATGATGATTGGTCTTCACAGCACTGAATGGAGGTAGAGAATATTTTCTCCCTGCCTTCTTGTATCAAAGCGCTCAGTATTGGGTATGTGACTGTACCAAGCAGGTAACAAAGTTATCCTTCAAAAACAAAAGTCAGACAAAGTGCCAGCAGGTATTTGTCAGCTTTTTATGCTGGTGAAGGACAACCTGCCTGCTTCCATTTCTCATACGTGCGGGCACTGAATCATTCCTTGTCAAGAGGGAAATGGGAGGCTCATCCCACAGTTGGGAAACCCATTTAAATTAGCAGCTGTGTTTCAAAGCCCTCCTCCAGTGCCATCTCATCCACGCTGCCTCTGAAGTGCTTTATTAAAAAAAAGAGTGGGAGTGACTGAGATAATAGGAGCCACATTCTCAGTCTCATCCTAATAATGGAGGCTAATTGCCTTCCTACAAATGGCCCTTGGCCCCTTTAAATGTGTGGATGCATCGCTTATATGTGTAAGTTGTAATAAGCAAGTTAATTTGAGGGATTAAAGCTCTTACATCGTTGGTGCATCTATTTTGAGGTGCAAAGTATTTGAAAATGTATAGAAGGGCACTTTGTTCTTTGTTTTATCCGAGGTAGTATTATGTCTGTCACGCACACCATATGGTTTTATACCATCCCTGATTACCATCATTTGCACACATGATGATGGCAGATTGAGGAGGCATGTCCAGTAAATTATCCAACAGCAATTTTATGAAGCCTTTTAAATATTGTAAGTGGCTCAATAAATGGCATGTTATGTAACAGGCATATTTATTTTTTGTTTATTTATTTATATTGTTATTTATAGCTATATTAAAGGGATATTGCAGGGGTTTATATGTCCATTTCAGCATTTCCCATTGGTAAAATCTACTATGGAGACAGTGCTGCTAATTCAGGAAAGAAAATAAATGTTCCACACGCTTGGCAGAATAGTCTCTTTTAAATAATAAACAAAAGGTTTGAAATAAATTCAGGGGGGGGGCGGGAAATAAAAGTTCAGTGTTGTCCAAAGAAGAGATGAATTTATATAAAGATCTAGCCCTCCGGCAGAGGCCTTGTCTAATTCACACTGCCTTTTACATTCAGCATGTGTTCTTCTTTCAGCTTTTTAAATGCCTTCAGAAATTAAACCTTTTGGCACAGCAGCTGCAGAAGACAAAGTCTTCCATTTTACCCGTTTCAGGCAGCAGCAACCATCCATTCAGTGCAGAATGTGACAGTGGAATAGGGATTGTTTTAACCTGTAAGGAAAGAAAGCAACAAAATGATGCTATTTCGAGAGACCTGTTTACATATTGTGTACTCCCAGCTCTGAATAGAGCGGTTCTTGTCTCAGCGTACCTGAGGCTATTGGAAAACAAGCTGCTGTCTACCACAATAATAAATTAATGCAATTAAGCCTGCACTGTGGTAAAACATGTATTTTGCTGCTGGATTTGTCCCGAGAGCCTGTGCTTGCAATCTATTTGGTAAAACAAAACAGAAGTCGGTTCTGAGTAAGGTCCTGTCACAGCTCTTCTCTCACTTGTAACACTGTTCTCATAAATTCCCCCAGGGAATTTATGAGAAAAATGCACTGGATCCTTGCTTCTACAGAGGCTCTTTTCTGTGCTCATCTTTAGCAACTGTGAAGGAAAGAAACTGGTTCCAACAAAGCGTGCCTGTGCCTGCACGTGTTGGGGTTCCCAGTTGGCCAGGGCTGTGGAGCCATCTGCACCTCCTCTTTAAAATGAGCACTCCAAGATAGCATTGACTCATTGAGGGTTCATTTTACGAGAACACAAATCAGGAGAAGGTAATAATTTACTGAAAGAAAACCTGGTTGAAAGATTTAAATCCTCCTTTTTGCCCTTGCAATAGGCTGCTTCATTCCAGATTTACTCCTACTCCAAACTCTGTATTCCTCTATTGTGGTAGACTCCATACATTCCGCTGGGCAAACATCTCCCTCCTGACACCTCCAAGGCTTAGCTGTGAGCCTGCTCCCATCCCTCCTTCCCAGTGAGGATCTCCCAGGCTGCAGTCCTTTGTTGATTTAAGTTAATCCAAGTCAATGCTGATCTGTTTCCATCTCCTTCACTGGGGCACAAGTGCTCACCCAGCCTCACAGTTTGGAGAGCTAAGCTGCCCAAAAGCAATCTCACACTCCTTAGGTTTTGGCTACTCTGGTCCTTGACTTGGCTTCCAGGGGGATCAGAGGACTATAAGGACCAATGTGCGAGGGCTGGTGACTGTAGCACTTCTCTTCCACAGCATGGCAGGACCTCATCCTGCTTTTCAGGAGGCCCTACTTGACCTGGAATGCAACAGCCAGGGCAAAGCAAACAGCCACTTCTTCCCTGCTGCCTCAGCACACATTTTTAAATCACAAATAGCATAGTAAACTGTCGGCACAGAAAGAAAGAAACAATTAACATCTGTTAAATATAAGTATACATACTGGGGTGCATGCATGGGCACACACAGAGAATAATAAGCAGACACACGAGGAGGGAACAGAGAGGACATGATGTTCCCAGGTGAATGCCTTTACGTGCCTGCAATAATTTACTCAGAACACTTCAGCCTCACCTTGCCCATACCCGGGTTCTACGTTCCCGCCTAGTGCAAGAATGTGGAGGAGCCCCAACCGTAGGGTCAACGTCCGGGTTTTCATCTAGGAGCTGTAACAGTTCCCTTCAATGCGGACTCTCACACTGAGTGTAAGCCCAGCCTTTTTGAGATGAAAGGTTGGTCTGGGTTTTGTGCAGGCCAAGAGCCAAAATGATATTCCCAAGTAGTGAAGTCTGCCCTGCTCTCATGAGCTCAGTACGGCAAAGCTGATACCAGGACACCTGGTGGGAGAGGTCTGTGAAATGCTGGGCGGGAGCTCGTTACGAAGGAATCGGCCGCTTTTCTGCACAGGAGAGTGACAGCATTTTGCTTTACGCAATTAGGTTGTGGGTTTAAAAGCGATACCAAACACAAAAACAGCTCAGCAGAGGTCGTGCAGGGGTTTCATAACGAAGAGCCTGCCCTGAAGATTTATGGACGTTTCTGCCATTACATAAGAGCCACATTAGCGCTGTATATTTTCTGCTCCGTTAAGCCACTGCTTTATTTAGTTCCTCTGATTTGAATAATCTCTAGTTTTTAAAACAATACGATAGCATGCCCTCTTTGTGTGTGGCTCACATTCTGAACTTATTTCTATACTAATTTGGAAGTGTGCTGAGTGTGACCTCAACGTTATTCTCAAAATTTGTGTGTTTTCATTTGCCATGTATTTTTTCTGGGAAGGGTAACAGTTTGAGGAAGAAAGAAATAGCAGGAAAGAGAGAGTCTGAAGCCTTATTGGTGATAAGAAGTAGGTTTTGTAGAGAAAGCACGTGTCAGACTGGAAGCTTTCCATGAGGCTGGGTTGCAAATACTAGAAGTGGAAGAGCTAGAGAACAGGAATGGGAAAAGCCAGCAGAGCAGAAATAAATGGGATAGCATGGTGACCAGACTATATAAAGATTTCCTCGGGGGAGGAAGTCTGGGTTATGTGAGGCTGTCATAAAATGGTCTGACCTTGGGTGAAATAATCTATACTATGTGGCACATTTGCTGTTTTGCAGAGGGAGGTGTCACCTTTAAAATTGTTGTTCCAGCTGCTGTCTCCTTCTTTTACTCTTGATATATTTTTAAGCAAATTAGTGATAAGAAAACAAATAAAAAGAGCTTTGTTGATAAAAAATGTCATTTCTCCAGGCACCAGGACCCAACTTACACCAAATAAAGTGGTTTTCAATAGGAAAGAAAAGACAGAAAAAAATTTGAGGAGTAGATCTGCCATTTACCAAATGATTGTGTGGGAACTAGGGATGGTGAACCAAGCAGGGACCTGTAGGCACTACTTGAATAAAAGATAACAGAAAGGCAAAATATTGCACAAGGGCTCCCTGTCATCTAAAGACAGGCCTGTGCCAGCTACTCAGGGGGAAGTACAGGCCTGTTCATGTTGAGGAATTGCCAGCTCAGGTCTCTCCGGGCTCAGGATCCGTGCACTGTGCCCTATTACTTGGTGTAGACAGCTCTTAAATCCACTTTTGTCCTGCTCATGAATTCTCCCTGGGGTGACTGCCACATCCACAACACAAAGGGCATGTCAGGACCTTGCCATAACTCAGCGTGTCTTGGTTTTCATGTAAAGACAATAGAGCTCTTAACATGAAACAAAAGCCTTCCCAATATTACATTATTTGTTCAACAAGATATTTGAACTATTACAGCTCTACATGTCATTTTTACAGCATCTTTCACAGGAGAATGATGTGCACGTCATCTATGAAAACATACAGAGACACTTGGAATTCACTTATCTACTTACTTACAGCCAAGACTTTGATCTGTTGTGCACAAAAATAAGGAGTCCTGATTTTCAAAAAAGAAGGCTTGTAGTCCTTTTTTTTTTCAGAGCAGAATGAGGTCACAAAAAAGATCCATCAAACATGGGAGCTACTTTCAAACAATGCACTTCTTGTTTGTCAGACTCAAGAGGAAGAAAACTGCTACTTTAAAAAAATACACAGACAATGTGAGAGGGCAAGGTCTTGATCTTATGCATCACCGCTCTGCAACTGGGGGGATGATGTAAGAAACAGACATGGAAATAAGTGGCTGTTCTTTAATTTCATTATTTAGCCATTCTTTCCCATGTTTTCATGTCAGTGGGAAATTGCAAGTAGTTCCCTTAAACAGCTCATAAAGAGAAGTGGGGAACAGCATTTGGGTTTCTTGTGGAAGGCCAACTGCCTTTGATTTGTTTCGTGTCATTGTGACCCAAGGGCCATTTGTGACTAACAGATGACTGATGAAGTTTCTTTCTTGCAGTACGATATTGTTGGACATTCAGGAGATGGCTTCGACATCGCCTTGGTTGGGAGTGACAAAATTCCCAAGAACAATAAGCAAAGATTAGAGATTCTTAAGGTAAATCCTACTGATAAGTGATGCTGGATGATTAAGGATTTTCTAACTGCAAAGATAAAATTGTAGGTGGGTCACAGAATGTGAAACATATGGAGTAAAATCAAAGAAAGACAAGAAAGCAAAATCTGTGTAGCTGCATATAATTTAAACAGGACCTTTCAGAGATGGCAGAAAACAAATTATGCCAAAATAGTAGAAGCTAAATATGCCTTTTTCTGGACTTCTGTGTCATAAATGTGTCATTTTGACTACCTGTTGAAGGATATAGAAAGTTCCAAGCATTATACACTCGTAAAGATGAGGCTGCCTATTATTAGTGCCTAAGTGACTAATTCAAACTATAGGGGGATCCCAGGTCAATGATTTAGCCTGGTGCCTTCTAGAAGTTGTGTGTCACGGTAGCAGTGGGAAAACGTTTTGATGCTGGATTGAAAACTTGTCAAATCACAATTGCAAGATGAGTGTATTCACCAAGATTTTACTGTAGTAGGATAAAGAAAAATTGAGTATATTTTAGGATTTACCTGGCTGGCAGCTCAGTAGGTTAGAACTGCGTGTTTGTGCTTCCTTCAAAAATATTTTTAAAAGATCAGTGGCTACTTGGGTTAGAAGGACTGGATTTTCTAATGTTTGAAATTCTTTCCCTTCTGCATAGGAAACAGCTTCATCAATGAAAACAGTGTATTCCATAAAAGCTCAAACAAAATATTTTGACATTTTTAAACTTTGCTGCCACTGTCAGGATCAGATATTTGATAATGACTGGGACGCTACTAGGGTTTGGAAGTCTAGTGCAAATTATAAACAGGCAAGAGCTGGCCACAGCAATAGGAAACTAAGCCCTGTTTTCTTCCTGAAATACATAGAAATTTAGCTGCTCCAACTGCAGCTGATCAAAGTATTTTAGCCTCCCGAAGGCCCAATCTAATTACATCCATGCATGGGCTTTGATTGTGTGACCCACTGTGCTTTTAAGAAGTTGATGCCCATCTTAAAATGTGAGCTGTTATGTACAGAAAGCTGCGTCTTCCGTAGTTTCTGGAGCACTGTCCACATTTCTGAAGCATCCCCTAAAACAGCACAGCTGAATATTGGCTCTCCTGTGCAAGCTGAAACGAATGTTTATTCCTAAAGTCATCTTACATATTTGCACTTGGTTATGCTGCGCACACAGGTCATGCATGCCCATGCTCAGTTCTGCATGAGTGGAGACCATACTTTGGAAGGGACAGAGCATGCCATTCGTGAAATCGCCAAGGAAGAGGCTGACGAGTATTTTGTTATCGTCTTGAGCGATGCCAATCTCGAGCGATACGGTATTCAGCCATCAAGATTTGCCCAGGTCTTGACCACCAATGCTCAAGTCAATGCTTTTGCCATATTTATAGGATCCTTAGGAAACCAGGCAGACAGGTAAGTATATTTGATTTGTGCCTAATGTAACTTTCTTTCTTTCCATTCATCATAAATCTAGACTGTGCTTTTATTGTAGTGTTCATAGAGTAGCTTGGGTTGGAAGGGAACTTCAGAGATAATTGGGTTACAACCCACTTGCTATGGGCAGGGACACCTCCCACTAGACCAGTTCACTGAAAGGCCCATCCCACCTAACCTTGAACACTTCCAATGATGGGACATCCACAACTTCTCTGGGCAACCTCTTTCTGTGTTTCACCACACTCATCATTAACCATTTCTTCTTTCTATCCAATCTGAACCTACTCTCTTCCAGTTTAAAGCTGTTACCCCTCATTCTGTTGCTACAGACTGTCAAAAAATCTCTGTCCTTCTTATGAGCCCCCTTTATATATTGAAAGGCCTTGATAAGGTCTCCCTGGACCTTTCTCTTCCTCAAGCTGAACAACTCCAACTCTCTCAGCCTGTCCTCATAGGAGAGCCATTCTATCCCTCTGACCATTTTCATGGCCCTCTTGTGGACCTGCTATAAGAGGTCCATGTCCTTTTTATGTTGGAGGATCCAGAGCTAGACACAGTACTCCAGGTGGGGTCTCATCAGAGTGGAGTAGAGGGGCAGAATCACCTCCCTTAACCGGCTGGCCATACTTCTTTTGATGCAGCCCAGGATATGGTTGGCCTTCTGGGCTGCAAGCACACATTGGTGGCTTGTGTCAAAGTTTTCATCCTTTTTTTTTTTTTTTTTTTTAAATATCTACTAGTGAGGAGCAGTAGCTTTTGACTTGTGTCAGGAAAGAGACTGGTTCGAGGGTTCCTGCAGACATCCCTTACAGCCAGCTAATTCAGAGGATTCAGCACATCCAAAGGGAGCACTTGAAGCCATCCTTCTGCTGGAGGATGTGCACTGTCTCCATATGTAGTATCACTATGCAATCATGATGGAGACATGATGCCTTTGCTGTTGCCCAGTATGAGGTTTGAATATGTAGGGGCCTTAGCAAAGAGAATAATGCAAGAGAAGCTGGACTTTAATGGTCTTTGAAACTGCCAAAAATTTGACTCGGATATTCCCCCTATGTCAGAGACAAATTCTTCAGAGAATCTGAGCCAATAGGCCTATTTTTAGTGCTACTACACAATTTCACTTTAAATTGTTTGGGCACAGGGGAAAAGAAGGAAATTCCGTTCCAGGTGTTCCTTGGATCCACTGAGGTCCAGTACATGCAAGCGAAGAGCTGGTATGGCCACAAATACCAACAGCGCCTTTTCTGCTTCTCTTCGAGTCTTCAACTAGAGCAGAATGAGAGAAGGCCCAAAGGGAATTGGCCCTCAGTGCATAGTTTTAGTCAGAAAAGGGTTGAAAGATAGAGCTGCACAGCCACCATTAGTCCTGTCTGCAGGTCTGTAGGTCAGAGCTGCGTTTTGCATGAAAATAGAATACCTTCGGATTATAATAAGGATTATAATTACAGAAAGTCCTTTCCCTTCTGCTAGGAATAAATAAATAAGTAAAGGATTGACGATATCCTGCTGTGTAAGAGGAAATCATATAATTGCCTGTTTCACTGGCTACGGAAAATGCACACAATGCTGTCGCTGAAATGCATTTCTATGTACGTGGAAGCGCAGAATTAGACAAAGGCTTCCTGTAACTGCTGTGGAGGAAGGAGAAGGGAATTCTCTGTTGCAGCTTTTTTAAAAACTCACTTTATAGGTTGGAGAAATGGTGTGGAGTATAAACTCGTTTAAAATGCAGTGAAAAATTAAATTCTGAGCCTCAGGACATGAGGGAGATGGAGTTTATAACATGCATCTTGTTCATTTTTTTTAAGGAGGGTTAAGCTGTGAATAAAAATGTGTCAAGCTAATATTGACAGAAAAATATCTTTCCATCTAATCTGCTGTGATCTCAAGGACAAAATACAAAGAGCACATTTAGAATTACTGGAGGTGTTGAACTAGAGAGCTGTGGTTTCATGGTAATCTATTTAGAGCAAGTAAATACCTTCATTTCCAGAGTAAATTTCTAGCTGCCCTCAGTCCCTGGTGCCTTGATCAAAACAGGGTTTTTGCATGTCAGAGAGAGGACGTGAATGGAGATCTCTAGAAATGCTCTTATTATCTTGCTGAAAGGACCCCTGTGACTTAGCTGCTCTCAGTGTTTCCTCCCACTGCTGATTTCCCAAGCATTTAATTGCAGGGTGACAGCGACTTGAGCAGCCTGGACTGGGAAGGTATTCAGAAGGAAAAACATCCATTCTTAAGGAACCCCAGCGTGGGGTAGGGAAGATAATTTGAAATGGTAACTGTGTCTTGTCCCTCATTCTGCTCCTTAGGCTGCAGAGGATGCTACCGGCAGGTCGGTCTTTTATTGCCATGGATACTAAAGAGATCCCCCAGATTTTGCAGCAGATCTTCACATCTACCATGTTGTCAAGTGCCTAAGCATCCCTGATGTCACAGTGCCGGAATTCAAAGAAGAAACCCACTCCTGCTGGAGATATAAACCCTGAAGCTGAGGATAAACACAGTTACTAATAAAATACATACTGCTCTCTAATCAGCAAAGCGACCCAAATCTGCACGACAGCCCAGCTGTAAAACTTTCCCCCCAAATCTGTCAGCTGACCTAGCACGTCCAAAGGACTGCAGCGGGGCGGAGGTAAATGGCCGGATGGCAGCAGAGCCAGCGTTTTTCCAGAGGGACAAACAAATGAAGGACAGTTTGTGATCATTCCTCTGCCTGCCGTCTCACCTCACCCTGTTTTATTGAACAGGGTTCGCGTGGGGTTGGATAATATTATGCAAAGCAGAGCCAGGCAATCTGTTTTGGTGTCTCTTGTGCATGTGTTTGAATGGGTAATGGGCTCCGACTCTGATTTAAACAGGCCTGCTCTTGTCGGGCAGGAAACCCTTCCTTCCTCTGCTGTTGCTTTCTTGTCCCGACGGGCATCCATCGGGGGCTTGGCCGCTGGATGCTGGGAACAATGGAGCAGTTTGGAAACACCATGTAAACATGCATTATCTGATCAGGCACGGTGCTCACTTGTCAGATCCAGAGAAAGTGGCTGTTAAGAAGGAAAACAAAACAAAAAAATAGATTCTTTCAATTCTGTCTGTGCAAAGTAAGGGGAAAGGGTCAAAAGGGTCTTAAGAACCCAACAGCCAGCATTTCCAAGGAGGGAACTGCTGCTGCATCTCCTTTGCGTGACTGATGATGCTGTCCTGCTGCACTGTTGCTCAGAATCCCTGGGGTGGCATCAGTACATGGAGGTGCCTTTTTGGTGGGGAGACAAAAAAGTTACTATTGGTTTGCTAGAGCTGCTTCACCATCTGTTTCGCTCAGGTCTTTTGAAAATGAGTCTGGAGGAGTGATCTAGGAATGAGAAAATAAGTTCTTTTTGTTTTTTAAGGAAAGAGGAAAAAAAACCCTATTTTTATTGTAGCAAGATATCTATGGTGGGGTATATTTCATTTCCAGGGTATCTATAAAGACTTATTTTTAATTCATTCAGCTGGTGTTTGGCTTGTCCCACGAGGCGATAATTCTTCTTTATCTGCTAAAGAATAGACATCTTGTAGCAGACCAGAAACACTGGAATGTTTGATGAATTGAATGTATGATTTAATTAAGCTGGGCTGGGGAGTGTGCATCATCACTGGTAGTCTGACGATACTAATTTGAGGGTAACTGAATAGAAGAAAGTCAAAGGAGAGTAATTCTAACAATCTGAAGGAGCAATTGCAATACTTCACTTCTGATATTTCTGTTAATGCTACAGTTGCCAAAACCACACCGTAAGCAGTGTATTTGGAGCTGAGGAGGCAAATTAGTTAATTAGTAAATTAGTTGTTAAATGCAACCATCAGTGTTTTAAAGGGTCTGTTTGCTAGTAGTCATTCTTTAAACCCTCCACCCCGCAGCAAAAATCTTTACCAGAGCATCTGAAGCGTTCCGTATTTAGGACGTGTTTCGGAGCCAGGCCAGCTTGGAAACTCTTTATGGCAAGAGAGGACGGAAGACGTTTTTCAAAGGCTGGTTAGTACTGTTATGATAACTATACACGTGAAAACAAAGAAGATGCAATTCCTGTTTGGAGAGGAGGGAATTGGGAGGAGAAGGCTGAGAAGGTTACCCCTGGCTGGCACAAATGCAGGCACACGCACATACACGCAGACGTGCCTACTAAGGGGGAGTGCACTTCAAAACATAAATATCTTCATCCTGTAAACATATGATGAGATACTAAATGCAATAAAGAACTGGTGTATTGATAAGTCTGTTTGTAAATGTGTTTTTACATTTAAATTCCTCCGGCGCCTCTGCTTTTATTGCCAGCAGTTCTTCAAAAAAGAAGCATTTTATTACCATCAATTAGCAAATGTACTGTACACTTTCTAGATTAGTTGAGTGGATAATCATTCTCACTTCAGATTTACATGCAGTATAATACTGTTATCTTTATTGTGTTATTATATAACAAAAATAGTGTTATTTAAGTGAAACTCTAAGGTAAATCCGAGTTGAAACCTTTTGTTTGATTATCCATGTAAACTGTATTTCATGTCATGCTATTTAAAGTTACCTTTCTGTAGTGTTTGGTTTTAGTCCTGGTTTCAGGAGATGTCTGTTGGGTTTCAGTTCACGTTTCATGAGCCCAAAGGATGTGTCCAGGGCCAGGGCCAGGCCTAGCAAGGAGGGCAGCTGGGAGAGGGTAGAAGCAGTTCCTAGTAAATTTTGAGAGAAGAAATGAATGGTTTTGTTTGTTTGTTTGCTTGGGTTTTTTGTCTCAGAAGGAGAGGTCTGGCATTTTGCTGTTAACACTGCTTCATTGCAGACCCAACAGCGTCTCTCTAAATCATAACTATTCAAGGCAAAATTTGCCCCTGGGCGTGCGTCTCTCACCTGCTTTAGCGCCCGTCGCTCCCCCAGGGAAATCAAAGCAGCAGCTGCGCTTTTCCGTGTCTCACAAGGCCTGGCAGGGTTGTTTCCCTGCTCGGAAATTCAGCAAACAGCCTCCTTTCATGTCAGGGGGAATTGCAGAGCTTCTTAATATGCGTTTATTTTTTGATCAGTAAAACCCTTAAGAGTAACCTGGCTTTGTTTCACTAATGGCAGCACCGGTGACTGCTCTCATTTCGAGGCACGCAGGGGCGTTGTGCGTCGCTCCTTCCCCCTGGAAGAGCGTTGAGGTATTTTTTGTCTCTTCTCACAGCTTGTTAAGGCACTTTCACACTCATCATTCTTGATGAAAAGGCACGGTTTCAGTGAATGAATGGAGCTGCCAGTTGGAGCAGGGCCTGACCTATCGCTAATGCTCTTAATAGCATTAGTCACATCAGCTGAAGTGATTTTACTTCATATTCTAATAATGCAGACTTTTGACTAGGCCTGTTTATATATGTAATGTGTGTTCATACTCACTAGCCTGCTAGTAGGAGCACACAGTCATTTAGTATTGTCATTAAACTGAGATGCAAAAAAAAAAGACATAAAAATAGAGAAAGCCCAGGCAGATGTGATTTTGTTCAGAGCAAAGCGTGTTCAACATTTGTAGAGAGGTTGGTGCTGGTCTCTTCTTACAGGTAATTAGCGATAGAATGAGAGGGAATGGCTTCAAGCTGCAGCAGGGTAGGGTTAGGCTGAACAGGAGGAAAAAATTCTTCCCAGAAAGAGTGGTCAGTCACTGGAGTGCCCAGGGAGGTGGTTGGGTTGCCATCCCTGAATTGAGAGTCGTTTAGATGTGGCATTGAAGGATGTGCTGTAGGGGAGAACATTGTAGAGTAGGGCTGATGGTTGGACTCGATGATCCCAAGGGTCTTTTCCAACCTGAATGATTCTATGATTCTATGATCTAGAGACAGCTTCATGCAATTACGTGTAAATCTGATGAATTAGCATGAAGTGTAAGGAGACTTAGGTGGGACTCAGAATGTTTGACTCCAGCAGTCTTTTCCTTTTTCACTTCTTTCCTTTACCAGCACTAGGCACCAAATGTAGGTTGTAAGTGCCATGCAATAGCTTAGCCATGAGCCTGCTATAATTTTATATCCACAAATATATATCCACATATATGTGGATATATGTGAATATTATATCCACATATCAGATCCTAATCATGATCTGATATGTGAATATAATATTCCAGCAAACAAGCATACAACAGGGCATTTAGACAGGGATTTAGAGATGTGCAAATAACTCTGCTGCCTAGTTGAGAGTACAGGTAAGAGATAACAAGAATACTAGAAAGGGTTTCTTCATCTATACAGGTAAGATTATTATTTTAGACAGGCAAGATTATTCTTTTAGTTAATACAAAGCAAGTATTGAAATCATATGGACAATTAAAAAAAACCCAAGCATTTGTGCTGTATTGGCTATTGCACATTGTCATGTTTAGTAATAAATAGTATCCCTTTAAAAACGAGAATGCAGAAGATATTTATTGAGAAATCAAAATCAGCATCCTAAGCATGTTTCAAATCCGGAAAGCTGATTTGGAAACAAATTCATTGTGAGAACCTCTGGATTAGAAAAAGTTTAGGGTTTAGTCAGTGCTTTAATTACTCCTGCTTTAGTGCAAATAGGTAAAGCTCCTGAATTTGTCTTCACTAAATATAATGGAAGTTATTGCTCAGCTCCTAGATAATTCACCTTCTGGGGCAGATGTTTATTTTGGCCCTGTCTTTAAAAGACAAAACTAAACAAAACAAAAAACCCCAAACCTTGCATTTTATCATTTATTCTTTCTGCCAGCATCTGGGGAGAACAGGCAGGCTCTTCTGACCTGACAATGAATGTTTTAGAAAAGGGAGGTCAACATTTCTCCCTCTCAGCCCCTGTGTGTGCTGTGTAGTAACAGCACTCAACACACGGAAGCATCTTACATGGTCCATTCCGTGTGGGAGTATTTTATCTAACGCAACGGGTGTCATGGAGTCACAGGATCAGAATTGTCTAGGTTGGAAAGGACCTTTAAGACCATCTAGTCCAATCATCAACCTATCAATCATCAACTGATAAAAACCATCACTAAACCGTGTCTCTAAGCACTATGTCTACCAACAATCTCTGAACATCACATCTTTAACCCTGGATTGGTGCTCTGGGTGTTACAGTTGGTGAATGATAGATATCAATGCCCAAAGCATTTGAGTGTTTTGGAGTAGCCCAGTGAAGTCAAGACCCTCCTATTTTGGTTGAATCAAAACGTCTCCTATACTGTATGGGACTGTGCTGTTAAGAATATTTTTTTCCAAGCCAATTGTCAGCGTAGCTGTTTGATATGATCATGCTCTTTGCTGGGAATGTTGGTGATCCGTAATTGAAGAACGTGTGATTGTTTACAGCAGTTTGTAGTGAACAAATTCCCCTAGGAAAAAAAAGGATGAAAAAAGTAAGGCCTGCAAACTGTTCAGCTGAAGATTTTCATCTTCTAGGAGACATTTTTCCTCTTTCTCTTTACAACAGACATTTTAATGATTAAAACCAGAAAAGGTTGGTCTTCTTCACCAGTCATGCACTGATTGGTAAAGCAGGCTATTTTAGAAAGTCCTTGTGCAAAATTGCTGCGTGAATACGACTTTAGCAATGGTTTGTTTCTCAGTGTGCACATTGCTGCAGCGAGATACACAATATCTGTTCTCTACCAGCAAGTCTGGAGAGAGGAAAACTAAGTTATTCTCTGGTATTACCAACGTTAAAGGGTTATTTGCAGTGTTCAGTCCTCAAACAGCTGAAAAAAAAAAAAAGAGTTCAGGTTGTCATCAAAACGAACAGGTAACAAATTGCCTAACTCAGAAGTGCTTCTGCTTTTGAGATTGTTGTGACAATGTGAACAGCATCATCACTGAGTAAAATGTTTTAGTCACCTACATTTTCTGGGAAATTATGTGGGAAGATTTGAAGAAGAGATTCAAAGTTCTTCAAGATGAATATGATGGTGAGGGTTGTCTTTTTTTTTCAAACATGGGGACAGCATTATAAAACTTTAATATCTTCTTTTTCAGGACTATCTGTTCTCCAGCTTTTGACAGGATAAATAAGCATATGAAAATCTGCTTAAAAAGCCAAACAGATATCCTTACCGTTACTCACAGCATCATTAGTCTGAACATCTGGCATTGATTGCATGCAGAAAAATTATTTATCCTCCACACGACACCTGTGGAAGATCCTATTCAAGACAAAACTAACCACAGTAGGTATATTGATAGGTGGAAATGTAAAAAAACATCTCCAATTTTGACCCTGGTTTCTTCAGCCATCACATACAGTTTTGTTATGGACAGGCTGAGCTCTGCAAAGCCAGGTAGAGCTGGAAACCAGACACTGACCCTGGTTGCCTGGTGCTGCAGATCCCTACCAGCTGGGTGTAATCTGGAACCAGAGCTCCACCAGTTCAAAAACAACCATAAGGGCAAAGAGGAGGGAGGAGGAAATTCCTCATTTTCAACCTGCTCAGCTTCCTGAACGGTCTTGTCTTGAGCACCGTGGTCAGGAAAGAGATGGACAGAAACCTGCAGGTGGAGGAGCAGGGCTGGGAAGATCTGCCAGGCACAGTCACACAATAAAATTACCCAAAATAAAAATGACATCCCAAAGCTGGGAGAAGCTCAGCAGAGGAGGCATCTGCAGCTCAAAGAGCAGGAATGAGATGCTGCTGCATGATGGCCAAGAGACCCACTGCAAGGACCACGAAGCACACAGGAATCCTCACACAGGATGGGTGGACTCAAAGACAGATCTCTGCTTCACATTGGAGCCATTGTAGTCCCATTGGAGCCATTGTAGTCCCATTGGCTTCAGCCCTTCAAGTCTCTGCTTAAGCATCCTCAGCAGTAACAGGCAGAAAACAAACTCCCCATGTGTTCAGGATGAACTGAGGCTGGAGAACATCATCAGAGAAACAGTGGCATGGGGACTGGACTGAAATGAGTGTGTTTACTGAAAAATGATTTTGTGGGCTTTTTTTCCTTTTTAAATGCATACAAGTTAGTTCCTTCTACCACAAGCCAAAATTTTGAAGTCCCTGGAACCTCTTACTGAGCATGGAAACATTCGCTGAGCACCTATAAACTAAATACATCTCACAAATATGAAAAAAACCAAAGTCAGTCTTTTTTATTCCGGGACTTGATATAAAACCCATTCTTAGCAACAGCCTTTTTAGTTCAGATGGGTATTTCATGTTAACTTCTTTGGCCAGGCTCTCTAAGATGACAATATAGCATGCAGACGGTGGTTTGGAAAAAGCCCAAAAATAGCAGTAAGTGGTTTAGGAAAATGTGTTATATGGGAGAGTGATATGAGGAATGGTGCCCCAGATATTTTTTGCTGTCGTCATGACTAAATCATGCTCCATGCCATCTGTACCAACATCTGCATTCCAGCTTGGATTGGTTTGACATCCCTAAGGTCGCCTATTATAGTTTCCAAATTGATAATTATAAGTAAGTTCAGGATTGGTTGTTTTTTTTAAAGAAATGCATTTGGGTAGGGACAGGGATGCTCCCCTACTGCGATTTACAGAGAACTGTTGAAGCAAGGGACATGCCTCCCTCTTGTCATTGCCTGCACGTGCCGTCCCCATCCCAAAAACATTTGGTGGTAGCCAAGGAGCAACTTCAGCATTGATTGCTTCATCTCCTCCTCCTCAGGCAGTGCAGTGCAGGGACAGATTTAGCAGAGGCAAGGACATCTAGGTGTGTCCACTGGCCCCTGCAGCTCACACCCCTCCATCCAAGTCAGTGGCCCCATTTCCTCTCCTGTCTCTTCCTTCCCCCCAGCTGGGGCTTGTGTCCGCCCGGGAATCTGCCAGCTTGGTTTGCTGCTTCTGGCTCATGGGAAAGTCCATTTTAATGAAAAGCCTGTCAGCTCTGCTCTCTGCAGCAGAAAGCGTGACGGAAATTTGATGGACCAAAATGACTATATATTTATTTCCATCTGAATTATCTGAAGTCGCTCTGCAGGTCCTTCCCACTCCACACTGTCCCCAGGCCCCTGGGTGTTCCTCACCATACAGAGGGTGAACAGGGAACACTGAAACTCCATGTCCTCTTTCTCTGTTGTCACAGTGAGGGGAAAGGACTGAGTGCCTCACTGCATCCCTTAAGCAAGAAGCACAGAATGTGCCCAAAATGAGCAAAATCATACCAGACACCCCCATCTCATGGTTCATACTCGCTCTGGGCCATGCTGACCTGGTGCATGTGCGGCTGCAGCACCACAGCCACTCCCTGTGGCATCACTGACTTCTCACCTGACGTTTCCTTCTCATTTGAAGAGGAGAAAGATCATTTCCCACTCCCACTAATGTAGCTTGTGATGGGGAGGAGTGCAAGTTTGCTGTTATTTCACAAATTCACTGCAAAGGCCATAGCTAAGTGCTGAATGGGCACGGACTGATGTGGCAGTGAAGTGGGGGCGGTCACTACAAGTACCACTTGAGAGCATTTGTTTAAAAGTCACCTTATTCTGCCCTTTTTAAGCCACCCCATTCTGCCATTTCACACAAGAAGGGCTCCATGCCCATGAAACAGCAGGTTTCCCTCTTTGTCATCATGCATTTAAGAACTCAAAGCTCTCCTCTCCTTTAGTGCCAGCTCAGAAAGAGCAATCTCATTGCCCTTCCAAATCACTCCTCTCTCTGCTTCAAATAGTCCCAGCAGACCAAAGAGCCTCTGTAGGGTCTGGCCTTCTGCAGGTTGGAAGCAGAAGATCTTAAGACACATAAAATCTGGATTAACACAACACAAGACCCACGCCACAGAACTAAAGAGCCAAGCCCTGAACTACAGCCTGCTGGTGCATTGGATGCCGAGAAGTACACATTCGTTTATTTAGGTTTTTAGCATGTGATATTACAGTTCTAAACCTGTCTTATAATAATGCAATGAAAACACAGAGCATCCTTTCTCCTCTGCTTTTTAATTTATACTCTGTGAATTTTTATCCACATGCAAATAATAGATAAAAATTCAGTGATATAAATAATACAATAATATAAAATATTCAGCTAAAGAGGAGCTAGATACTGCCAAGGCCAAGGTATAATTTAAAATTAGTATCTTATGTCATTAAGATTTGGAATCCTGAAGTATAAGCAAAACACCTCTCTAAATGCAGTTCAGTGATTTAGGAAACAGTTGAAAGATTCTGGTGCTTCAGCTTTCATTGAAAACAACTCAAAACCTATTAGGTTTTGTTGGTTTGGGTTTTTTTTTAAATCATCATTTCTTTTTAGTACACAATGTAAGGTGGCTGAGGACCGATGACAGGTGGATGGACGGTTTACTTTATAGAAACATAGAATCATAGAATCAGATAGGTTGGAAGAGACCCTTGGGATCATTGAGTCCAACTATCAGCCCTACTCTACAAGTTCTCCCCTACACCATATCCCTCAACACCACGTCTAATCTACTCTTAAACACAGTCAGGGATGGCAACTCCACCACCTCCCTGGGCAGCCCATTCCACTGACTGACCACTCTTTCTGGGAAAAACTTTTTCCTAATGTCCAGCCTAACCCTACCCTGCTGCAGCTTGAAGCCGTTCCCTCTCATTCTATCGCTAATTACCTGTGAGAAGAGACCAGCACTGACCTCTCTACAATGTCCTTGCAAGCAGTTGTAGAGAGTGATGAGGTCTCCCCTCAGTCTCCTCTTTCTCAAACTAAACAACCCCAACTCCCTCAATCGATCCTCATAAGCCTTATTCTCCAGGCCTCTCACCAGCTTCGTTGCCCTCCTCTGTACTCGCTCCAGCACCTCGAGATCTCTCTTGTGCTGAGGTGCCCAGAACTGGACACAATACTCAAGGTGCAGCCTCACCATCTGTCACTAGCATGTGCAAGTTCCTTAAATGAGATGCCCTGTTCCTTTCTCAGCATCACCCAGACCGTCTGGCTAAAAGGTTTTACAAGCAATTGGCTAAAGCAATAATAAAACAATAGCAAATACTAAAACAATGATAAACTAACAAAGCAAGCCGAGAGCCTACACTAAGCCTCTGCAGCAAGCTGTTACATTCACGCCTGAGCATGGCCCTTACAGGGAACTATGGCGTGAGCCTTTTGAGGAGGTGTTTGCACGCCCCACACGGCACACCTGCGACAAAACCCGTTACGGCACTTGTAGTCAGCCTGTGGTTTTTGAGAAGCTTCCTGCTTCTCTAGCGCGTGGTGTGTGCCCGCGTCTGAAGTGCGTTGCCTCAGTCATGCGATTTGCAGGGTGGAAAAAAAAACAAAACAGGAAACAATATTAGGTTTAAAAAAAAAAACAACAAAACAAAAACAACCAAAAAACACAACCCAAAAATTTGAAAGACCCTTCCCTCCACCTCTGCCACTTTGAAGAGGGGAGAAGAGAAGCGGGAAAGGAGACTCAAATTGCTAAAACAAAAGAGAACAGAAAGAGGCACAAGAGGGCTGATTAGAAAGACCCAGGAAACGATCCAAAGCCAAGCTGAGGCAAATGAAAGCAAAGTAGTCAAGAATAAGTGTGCCCGGGCACAGATTGAGACAGAAGAGATCCTAAAAGAGCTCTTTTCTCTCTCTATTTAATCCTCTCAAGGGCCCTGGAGAGTGGCCCCAAGTAGGTGTCGGCCTCTAGACTTGGCGTCTCCTCATCCCACCCAGCAGCTCTTCCCCAGCCGCCCTCACCCTTCCAGGCTGGGCTTTGCAGGGCAGCATCTCCCTGTGCATTCACTTGAAACCTGCTCGGTGTGTACTCCAGAAACCAAACACACCTCCTCAGAGGGTCTGGGGCATCCTGTCTCTCACCTCACAGCACTCAAAGCCCAGCAGGACTGGAGATGATGGCAGGCGGCAAACCAAAAGGTCACCAAGCTTTTTCCATTATCCTGGAGGAGTCTGAAAGCAGCATTATTTAACTGCACTGGCTGCTCTTAACAAAAGGCATATTGTTTCTCTGGATGATTTCTTCTAGGAAAAGCATCTGTGTGAATGTGGGAAACTCACACTGGCAAGGCAGTGAATGTCAAAGTTTAGTCATTTTTTTTCCCTCAAAACAGAAATCCAACATTTTATAGGTTTAAAAAGAAAACCAAACATGGCCCTTCGAATTACTCAAGCTTCACACTTCATCTTGAAACCAGGTGTCATTGGCTTGGCCCTTAAATTTTCTGAACCTCCAGAGTTTCAGATGGACCTGGACCCACACTCGAAGGGACCAGTCTCCAGACCTGAAACTCCATTTCCCTCCAGGCAGCGATACTTGTTGCTGTCAGATTTTTACCCATGTTCTGAACCACCCGTGGCCCTAATCAGTGATGTAGCCATTAACATTGTCCTTGACTGCTTTAGTGTGTGCCTCACGTCATATACCATTTCTTCACGGTTCTTATCTCCTGCTTCATTAGAATCATTGCAAGTGGGGAGAGTTCCTTGGTTTCAGCCTTGTTATTTGGGCTACTTTCTTGCCGATGCTCATCAGCCAGCCTTGCCCACACCAGGGACGATATACCAGTACGCTCCCAAGCCTCCTTAAGGCAGGTCTCATACAGGAAAGAGTGAGGAAAACTGAAACAAGGCTTTCTCAGCGGGCATTAAGTGTTATGGTACAGGATTGCATTAGGTCAAGATCAGAGTTAAGATTCTTGCAACAAACCTGTGATTAAGACACTTTTAATTTAACAAGGCCTAGTCTATACAAATATTTGAGTATTTTAATATCCCTTTCTGGTAACTGAAACTCCCAGTGTCTTTTTTTAGTCATGGAGGCTTGGTTAACAGTGAACGGCATCAAGACAAAGCAAACTCTTCAAGGAGGCAAAGACAGAAAATTTACGCATAGGCATAAAATTAACTAGTTCTATTACACATAGTTGGGGTTTGAACATTATTAATTGTCAGTGCAGCTGTTGGGGTGTTTGTGAAGACACAGCTGGTAGTGCAGTTTAATTGCACTAGAAAGCTAGTGATTTTATTACTATTTATTTGATCTCTTGGTGATTGCTGTAAAGCATGTCAAGAGACTTGGAATGATCATTTGCTTATGGAGAAAACTTGAAGCAAAGAGACATCCTATGTTCACATTAGCCCTTGCACAGGCAGATGTAAATCTGCCTACCTGCCCAGTTTTGGCACAACATAATTGTAGCGAAGTGCTTTAGGAAAGGTCTGGGTCCATCTCATTTGCCCACCTGAAGATGACTCTCTTCATTTAGGCTGATGGGCTCTGTTAATTTATGCTATATGTACCTCCTGCATATTGAAAAAAAAGATCAAGGAGGGAGCAATTAGAGGATTTGGGGGGGATAGCTTCCCTCCCCCTATGGGTATGGCAAACATTTTGGCTGTCATGACTCAGAGGGTAATGACCATCATATCAAGCACAAAAGGGCAGCAGGACGGCAGCCCTCTGGGTGAGACTTGAGCAGGTCAGCTCCAGCCCCCGGTATACAGAAAAGCAGGAGGAACCTAAGGACACAGACAAATAAGAAGATCAATAAAATGACTAATCCATCATCCAAGGTCCCGCTGGCTATTCAGCAGGGTGACAACACACACTAATCTGTTTCTGAGTCTGCCCAGACTTAGACCCCCACAGCTGGTGGCTGATTCATTGTCATGCATTCCTCCAACTTTTTAGTACAACCCTGTCAGAAAACCCTTAAAATCCAAAAACTTCTCTCAAACTCCTCTAAATGCATGGACAGGGTTTGTCATTAAAAGCCCAGAAGTTACAATTTGCAAGCAAATACCCTGTTGTGCTCTCGTGGTCACCAGCGGGGTTTTGTGAGCTTTGTCCAAATAAGTGGAAGAGTAATGAACATAACCTCCTCCTGCAGGGAAAAGGGTGGGCAGGCATTGGGTCAGGAGAGGCTGGTTGGTGAGCATAGAGGAGTCCCTACACCCTCTTCCCCCAGGCGAGCCATCCACATCCATGTTTCTACCATTTCCTAAGCCCTGTGAGTCCAGGAAATCCCAGTCGCTAACCAATCTCTCATTATCTTAAAACCAAAAATCCTGTTAATGGCTTTACCTCATACCCTGCAGCTCTGGAAACTTGCCCAGCTGCTTCTTGAGTTACTTACTTCAGCTGATGATTTTGGCAGGTTTTCCCCCCAGATTTTGGCTACTGTTCCTTGGAGAAACTGTGCCTAACCCTCCTGCTTTGTGGTTGTCTGTCCTCAAGCTTGGCTCCACGGGGCATTTATTCCTGCGCCATTCATAGACTGAAAACGGAGCAAGCAATCAAACAGTGCAATGCACAGAGGCTCACAGGCACCTAAAACCAATTAACAACTTCACCATGTGTTCATTAGTTAAGAAAACGTTTCCATGCATACCTCTGTAATAAAAGCACTGACAGCATTGAAACCTGCTTTCCACAGCCTGGTTTAAAACCTAAGTTTTAGTGCAGCAGTTCTCCCACGACAAGGCTGAAAGGCACAGCCCTCGCTCCTGCGAGTCCTTCAGTAAAGTTTAATAAAGTTCCCATTTACAATCACCTCTTGTGGCGTTATCCAGCATGCAATACACGAGACAAAAAGCCTTCAGAGTCAGCACCTGAGCCTTTATTAAAACTATTGTTAGGGTTCAGCCTGGGGCTTTTTTGAAGGTCAGCGGGTTTTAGTGACCATCCTCATTTCCAACACCAAAAGGCAAGCAGGAGCTGTGCGAAGACAGGGCACAGCCATGGACAGCCAGGGGGAGAAAGCAGCTCTGAGTTTCAAGCCAAGATATCATAGAATCATAGAACTGTCTAGGTTGGAAGGGACCTTTAAGATCATCCAGTCCAACCGCCAACCTAACTCTGACAAAAAGCCATCACTAAGCCATGTCCTCAAGCACCACATCAACCTGTCTTTTGAATACCTCCAGAGAGCAGACAGGGATGGTAGGACAGGGTCTTGATTGCTCAAAGACATGCATTTGCACCAGGTAAAACATAACAGGCTTTTACAGTTGTCCCATATTTGGATCCAGTTCAACTATCTTTTTTTTATTAGGTGACACCTTTGGGGAGTTGCATCCAACTGAAGCTGCCTGTCATTTGCCCTTCCTGACATTGGGGTGTAACCACAAAGGGGTTTCAGCTAGCCTCATTAACCCCATCAGTGCCTGTTGCTTCCTCAGCTGAACCTTGAGCCAAGCAGCTCAAGCAGGGCACTAAAATGCTCCTTTTAGGAGGGGTGGACAACCTAAATGTTGTGTCAGCTCCCACCATTGCCAATGCAAAACCCGCTGGCAATGGTGACAACAATATTGTAGTCCAAGCTGTATCTCCTAGGAGAAAGAACTGGGATTTCCTTGTCTCTCCTGAAACAGAGAACCATAATACGTTTTACTTGCAGACCTGTTCTTTACCGTGTGTCTCCTTAGAAGACCATTGCCCTGGTGAGCTAGGCATGTTGAAGGACTTGGATGTCTCTTGGCTCCCAATCACAGCCCGTCATTATTTCCTCTTCGTCCCAAATTAACAGCACAAGCAAATCTGGGAGTTGTGCTCAAAGTCCGCCAGCTGCTGCATAATGGTGTAGGAACAAAGAAAATTCATGTTCCCAGCCCTGGCATCTCCCAGCAGAACAGCCTCCTCTTTGTGGCTTCAAAGAGGCCAGTGCTATTTATGGCACTTCAGTTTCTATTCTTCAGCAATTTCATGTTCATTGAAAAACAACTTTCTAATTTTGCAATGCCACACAAAAAGCACAGGCGGGATGGATTTGTCAGCTGTTCCTGCCCAGAAAAAAAACAGAAAAAACCAGTAAATTTTCCACCAAGTCTTCCATCAGCAGACCAATCCTTCCCCCTTTCCCAACATAGGTCTCTCTCCTATGAGAGCGCTTTTTCAGGCTCCACTTCTGCAGGTGTATGGGTACCTCACCTCTGGCAAGGCACTTCCTCAAAGGTGACGGTCATGTTGAGATGAAATGCACAGGCCAGGACTCACAGAAAGTAATTTTTCAATTCCAGGGTTGGAAAAAGCTGTGAAGCCTGATTGGAAGCTGGGGTTAAGGTTTTTCAAGACGAGATCAGTAGAGCTGTTGCACTTTTGGGTTGTCCCATCTCGCCACAGCTCTGCTTACCCAGACTTCTGGCCATACTTGTTTTATTGAGCACAGAGAGAGAGGATTTGATTATGTCCATATGATGCACAGGCTTGTATGACACCATCTCTGAAACCATTAGTCCCTGCATGCCCAGTGATACAATACAAAAGATGGAAAATGGCATCTTTGTGTCCCTTTGCATGGGACAAAATGGTTACAAAACAAAGGTGTGGCTTACCCTTATTTGCTGAATATATCTGGGGGCTTGTGTGAGATGACAGGGCACGTCCTGACCTTCTGGGAAGCTTGTGGGGGACACTGCTTTGTATTTATGGTGAATGCCAAGGAGGGGCTGCATGTGATTTGCAGCATAAAATTGTTGAATGGCTTGGGTAGGAAGGGACCTTAAAGATCATTGAGTTCCAACCCCCCTGCCATGGGCAGGGACACTTCCCACTAGAGCAGGTTGCTCAAAGCCCCATCCAACCTGGTCTTAAACACTCCCAGGGATGGGGCATCCACAACTTCTCTGGGTAACCTGTTCCAGTGTCTCACAACCCTCGCAGTAAAGAGTTTCTTCCTAATATCTAATCTAAAGCATATGAGGCCAAAACTAATATCTTGTTTGGGAATATCTGAGGAGAAGGAAGTTGAGCATCGGCCCATAATGCTGTGAAAGAGTTACAAAAGGGCTACAAGAATAACTGGAAATACTTGTATGACTGTCATTGCCCACCATGGACCTACGTAGCTGTTATTGCACATCACGAGCCTATGCAGCCATCACAGCATCTGCTCAAGAGTCCTAAGGTGAAATCAAAAAGTTCATTTGAAATTCAGCATGACTTACTGATGAGTTCCTTGAATCTCAGTCTACAAGAGAGCAAACTGAGAAATTCCTACCTGATTAAAAAACATTTCAGAAGAAGCCTGTCTAGATAGTGAATATCTACAGACCAATGAAGACAAAAGCACACAGAGCACCTAACAAAGCCATAACCACCATACTTAGCCCCAACCATAACTGTAGAAACACTTTCTTTTTCCCCCTTCTGAGGTTTAGCTTATTGATTTTAGAGCACTCAGTTTTCATTCAGAGATCATTTCATTCAGTCTGTTTGGAGATCACATTAGGTGAAATTTCCCCCTTCTTTTTAAGTGAAGTTCCCAGTCCTGGTTGCCAGGAAAGTTTAAAAAAATGTGACACAAGTCAAGCAAAGGATTAAAATGCCAGAAGGCAAAGAAATGAATAATAATTTCTGATGTCTTCTCTGAAATCAGGTTTGAGACAGTTTGGAGTCTCATTAGTGTGTTTTGCATACTTGTCATAGCTTTAGCTTCCTAATGCTCATGGCTAAGGCAGGCAGACAAAAACATACATGACTGTTTGACCTGAGCGAATCAGAGACACCGTCTTGAAAGATAACAGGATTTTTTGCTAAATATGTGTGTCCTCAGCAATTTGCTCTTTGATCTTTCTTACCAAGCAGCAATTCAGTGGTAGCATTTGGAAATATTCCCCTGGCTATTTTTTGGTGCCACTTTGTAATTATTAAATATTTTCATGTCCTTTTATAATTCTTCCAGATTTCACGTTATCCACCATGATGGATGGTGCTTAGGTGGGCACATCCTCAAAGTCTCATTACCACTGAGGGGCAAATCTTGGACCACTAGTTTCTGAGTCTTTCAAAAGTCTTACAAAAATCAGTACAAACTGTTTCTAGCTGGAGCACTTCACAGCTGGGCTGCTGGGATGGTCTGGAGAATATTTTCCCCCCTCCTTGTGATGCCTCAAAGTCCATGGCAGCTGATGGGGGCAGGTGGGATTGGAGATGGTACTGGAGTATTTCTGGCCTTCTGTTCACAGATGGGGAACAGGAGAAGCTTGAATCAGAATCTGCCAGTAGCCTCCTGTTTCCAAGGCCAGAGCATCATTTATATTGGACTTAAGACAGTATCAGCTTTCACCAGAGATTATTTGGGATCTTGGTGTAAACGAACAAGCATCTAGCATCCAAGGTTAGCATGTTATTCAGGCAGAAGCAGGGCTCCTTGCAGACTGAGCATCATAAGATAAAAATGAAGGGACACACTCAGCACAAAAGGCTCAGCAAAGGCAGCAAGGTATGCTATAAATCAATCTATCAGACTATCTATCCAGAAAGACACAAATAGATGAGGTCTGGTTACTTAAAGTCACAGAAGTGTGCAGGAACAAGGGTAGCAAATTAAGCTACTGGTGTAGATCACCTGTGTACAAGGAGATTAAAAGGTTCTCCATTACCTGGAGTCTTCTTCATGTACTCTTAGCACTGTAATTAATGATGTTTACTCCTTCTCCAGCAATTTCCATGTTACCAGAAATCCTTTCAGAGCAGGATATACAATTTACAATTAGACCAGTGCTGCCCCATCACATCAACACAACAGCCACAAGCTGGGAGCTCTCTGCAGCCTGACTCAGATGAGGGGCTGCTCTGGCCCAAGGAGTGACGGAAAACAGAGAGCATGACAAGCCACATCATCCCTCACCAGACTCCAGCCTCTCAGACAGGGATGAGGAGCAGCCCCGTGGTGGTGCTGCTTGGCCAGTGAGCAGGGGTTGATAAACACCCTCAGCCTGGGGCCAAGGACTACCAAGGATTCCCCTTACCACCACCCCAGGCATTTCCCAATGTTCATATCAGAACACAGTTTTTTTAAGCATTAGCTAAGTATAAGAACACAAGGAGCTGCAGCAACTATGCTACAGATTTTTTTCTGCCCAACAGTAGCAAAATTTGTGTATTCAAATCTAAGCCTCATACACAAATGATGGAGCAATGAGCTGAACCGATCTCCTGCCATTTGCTTGGCTCAAAGTGTTTCAGCAGTGACAGAGCTCAGCCACACATGTCCCCCTCTTCCACCATGGACAGAGAGAAGAAATTGAACTTTTTGTCTTCTTCCACACCTCAGTTTGTTTCCTGGCTGAGAAAAAAAAGCTTCATATGAAGTCACAGCACTGTCTGAAAGGAAGCAGACATTTCTTTTCTAGTGAAAACGCTCTGCTGTGCCCAAGCTCACTTGGGTTTCAGGTTGTAAAGCCACAGACAGTGACTTCTGCTTTTCCTGCGGTTTTGCTTCATTTGCTTCAAACCATCTTCAGGTGTTTCAACATTTGTTATTTGAACTGTTTGCAGTAGGATTAGCTCCTACGTCATTATAGTTTCAGATGGGGTTATTAAAAAAAATAAAAAAGGAAAAAGAGAGAAAGACAAATAGTCCTACTGCAGCCCCACCAGCCCCACACTTACCTGACAGTTCAGGTCCCTGAGAAGTGGGAAGAGATGAGGAGTGGTATCGCTGCTCCCCAGACATAGCCTCAGCTCCAGCCTGAGGTGACTACCATCTCCCTTGCAAAACCAGCACAGGGCTGACCGAGGTCATCACCAGCTCCCATCCAAATGCCAAGAGGGGACACATCGAGGTGGAGAGAGTTAATGCCCACAGTTACACCAGATTTTGAAGGGTATGCGAAAACAATCCTTTCTTCCACTCCAACCTTGAGCACCCTTAATTCCTTTATGAAGTCAAGAATAAACTACATTTCAGAAGTAAGCTAACTTGTTCTTCTTGTTTTCCAGAGCATCCTGAGCTTTCTAAGGAGTCTGTTTAACCCAAACATCTGAGCTCTGGTGGGGCTATTGTGGCTGAGCATTTCTCTCCTTTCATAGAATCATATAATCATAGAATGGTTAGAGTTGGAAGGGATCTTGAAGATCATCGAGTTCCAAGCCCCCTGCCATGGGCAGGGACACCTCTCACTAGACCACGTTGCTCGAAGCCCCATCCAACCTAGCCTTAAACACTTCCAGGGATAGGGCAGCCACAACTTCCCTGGGCAACCTGTTCCAGTGCCTCACCACCCTCACAGGAAAGAATTTCTTTCTCGTATCTGATCTCAGTCTCCCCTCTTTCGATGTAAAACCATTACCCCTTGTCCTGTCGCTACACTTCCCGACAAAGTGTCCCTCTCCAGCTCTCCTGCAGGCTCCCTTCAGATACCAGAAGGCTGCTATAAGGTCTCCGTGGAGCCTTCTGTTCTCCAGGCCGAACAAGCCCAACTCTCTCAGTCTGTCTGCATAGGAGAGGTGCTCCATCCCTGTGATCATCTTTGTGGCCCTCCACTGGACCCATGGACTACAGTGGACTGTAATATAATATACTGTAATTTTATGTGGACTACATAAAGCAATAGATAGATTTTTCAACTTCTTTTACTCACACTGTTGTGTGCTGCAGCTATCTCCTTGCTGGATTCAGGAATCCAGTGGGAGGGAAAAAGGAAGTCTAAGATATGCTATACGCTAATTTAACATTTTTTTTTTTCCCCAAAGCAAGCCCTGTGTTTATGAATCTTTATGAAAAAAATACTATTATTTTACATCTGCTATTCCCATGCAAAGTGAATCTGAAGCTAAATTTTACATTTCTGTCACAGAGGTGTATCTACATGGGCACCATTAATGTAGGTAAAAGTGGACTGGAGAGGTGCCCAGCCAAGACATGGTGCACATATCCAGGGTGAGAAGATACCAATTCTCTGACTATTTTACTGCTAAGCCTCTACTTTTCATCAAGGAAAAGGAATGGCTACAAGTACTGGTTTTTCTGTCACCATTAGTGACACTTTATGGGAATAAAATGAATCTCAAAGCACTAATTTCCAATTTTTTAGTAAAAACTCCTGCATTGCAATGCTTAACTTTTAAAAGCCCAGTGGTCATGAGGCATCTTTAGGCACCAAGAAAACCCTTGCCTTTGTGGAATAGTGAACACCTTGGAAGGGATTCTTGAATGACAACAGTGAGAAATATTCTTCACTGGGGAGCAGAGAGGTGTTTGGGAACAGGGTTGGGTTTAAGTGCTGACCCTGGGCCAGCACTTCCCTCCACCAAAGTCCTGGGTCTCAGTACCTAAACCCTGCTCATTGCTCTGCTTGTAGATAACTGTGATTCCTTGTCTCAAGCATCTTCTCCCCCTGCCTGGTTTTGGCATACACATCTTGCAGAAAATTTTGTTGGCAAGAGCACAAGTGTGGTCAGTAATTTAAAAGGCTTAGAAGCGTTTCCAGGGGCTGGAGAACTTTTATGATCAGCTGCTGCCAATATTTGGTCACTGAGACAGCCTCCTGCCTCAGATCTTGGCTGAGGGCCTGTGTCCTCAACCAGCCACAGGCAGGCTTGGAGAAGAAATACTCAAGGAAATCCTAAGGTGTACATTAAGTACAGAAAATCAGAGTAACTGCTCATGACAGTGCCTTTAACCCTTGTCTGATACGTGAACTTGATCCAAAATGCAGAACTTGGATATGGACTGCAGGGGACCAAGGAACCACTTGACCCACACACAGTGCATGGGAGCAGAATTTGGCCTGGGATGTTGAATTCTGCTTTTCAAAGTCAGCACATGTTTTGGGGTGAAAGAAACCCAAGAAGGGCTCCAAAGGGAATCAGAGCTGGTGGCTGCACCCAAAAAGGGAAGAGGCACATCTCCAGTTAAGTCACCTCCTTCTGAAAGGCATCTTTATTTCAGGCAAAGTCAGTCACTCCTGCATCATGCCAAAGAAACACTGCATGGTCAATCAACCAGAGAAAATGTTCGTGCTGCCACTCCCAAGTAGAGTGGGTCCAAGCACCGTGACAATGTCCATCTGTAGCTCTGGTCCTTTTTGGAGAATCCTTCCTCCTCTCTCAATCCTGCAACCTGAAATTGAACAGGAAAGAGGTGAAAAGGGTCCTGGAGTTCAAACTGGAGCAGCTCAGCCCCCTGGAAGGGATGTGGTCGTCCCCCCCTGTAGTGAATCAGGATCCTGGAGGACACCCAAACTGCATCACACCGCTTGTTGCACAGCTGCCGAGGTCAATCCCTCCTCTGGCCACAGGAGAACCTGCCAGCCCCAATTCCTGTTAGAGAGACTAATTCATCAGGGGTGTGTGAGGGGGGAGCATGGGAGGCAGGAGAGGAGAAGATGGATAGTGAGGGAGAGAGTGGAAAGACAACGTCTCCCAAGAAAGCCAGAAAAGCACCTACATATACCACATAAATAAATATTACTTTTCTAATTTTGATATATGTGAAAATAGACTACTTTACTGGGCACTTGCAAGGGGCATCACTTGCTGGGGGGGGGGGGAAGACATGCCTCAGAGACCCCCTTCACATCAGCATGGAGGCAAAGAGAAAGCTTCAGACCTCCACCCGCTGCCCCTTCCTGCAGACTCAACAGCCAAAAAGGCCCAGATATTGGACATCCCCAAGGAAAAAGCAGGATTCCTCCCCAGGCACACTGCAAAACTTTCTATTTTCTTTTGCTGAAGCAGCTGGTGGCCCTCTAGGTTGCAAGCTTACCAAAAAATGTAAATGGGAGGGACTGTTTCTGTATGGTTTAGAAAGAGAGAATACCTGTGTGCATGTAGGAGGAGAAACCATCCACTCAGGCTTACCTGCCCAGGAAAAGGTCTCAAGTGAAGCCTATTATTTCAAACCACCATCATTTCCCTAAAATTGCTGGCAACGTGGGTTGATTTGTCTTACAGATGGGGACTGCCAGTTGAGAATCTCACATGGGATCAGGCATAGGAGCTCGGGGTCTTTTTAACACCACTACAACAGCCAGTAACTTCAAGCACGATGCTGGCACTAAGTCACATCAGCTTCTTGTCTGGGTCGCTGAGGTTTCACAGTATGGAGTCAGCAGCTTTCTCAGCTCAGGTTAAAGCAAGTAGTGAGCTAAATAGGAAAAAATGGTCCAAAGCCAAGGCTTTAAAAGCTGAAATGACTGTGGCTTACACATAATCCACCACTAAAGTAGGTCTTGATTTTTATTGAGCTGGCTCTCCGGTGTGCATTCCTGCCTGGGCTGCTTCAAATTGCATCAGGCGGGAACGTCACACTATGACTTGTTCACAGCTTGGACTGCAGCTCGCTTTCCGAAGAAGTGAGTCCACAAGCCAGGTAGATTCAATCTTGCCGTGCAGCAACAGCCTTGTATCAATATTTGGGTGTTTGGGCAAGTTTCTGTTAAAAACAGTTTATTTCTCCCAAAGCTTTGGCCAGGAAATAAATACGCTAGAAAAAGCAAGACACACAAGGCCTATCCATTGTCTTCTTTCTTCTGGATGAGTGACAGTATGTTTAATGCTATAGTCCATCTATCCAGCATTACCTGAACATGATTCAGGACCCATTTCTGCCAGCCCTTCTTTGACGGCACCAAATGAGGGTACACAAGCCAGAGGACATGAGTGTGTTTTCATTCTACCAGTCCTACCATTTCCTGAACCTCCCTTTACATACTGCTAGAGGGAGGAGGAATGGTTTACTTCAGCCAGTAGAGTTTGGGGTCAAACTTCCTTTAAACCAAGAAATTAACCCCAAAGGGTCTGGACAGTCTGCCTGGCAGCTTCAGGAAAACTTAGAAGCCATTAGGCTGAGAGAGCTGGGACTCTAGCCTGGAGAAGAGAAGGCTGAGGGAAGACCTTTTTCATGCTTACAAGCATCTGAAGGGTGGGTTGAAGGAGGATGGAGCTGGGTTCTTTTCAGTGGTTCCCAGTGACAGGACAAGGGGTAATGGGCACAAGCTGGAACACAGAATGTTCCATTCAAATATGAGGAAAAACTTCTTTGCAGTGAGTGTGACAGAGCCCTGGAACTGGCTGCCCAGGGAGGTTGTGGAGTCCCCTTCTCTGGAGACCTTCAAGACCCACCTGGGTGCAGTCCTGAGTAATGTGCTGTAGGCAATCCTGCTTTAGCAGAGGAGTTGGACTACATGATCTCTAGAGGTCCCTTCCAACTCTGACAATTCCATGATTCCATGATTAGTGATGCTTGACTGAACCTGCAGGGAGCTGGACACAGCAGTGGAATAGCTGTGAGGTCCCAAAACAAAGGCATATTTGTTCTCTGTGGGGATAACAAAGCATTCTGGGATCTTTTCTGCACACAGCCCAAAAGAGGATGATATCACGCAGGTGGCAGAGGCAAGGTCCCATGGGGATTGCAAACAGGAGCTGCAGAGAAACACCAACCCAAAGAACATGTGTACATACATATACCATATAAACACATCTCTTTTTTTCTGCTTCTCCTTCAATTTCATGAAATTAGATGAAGACATCAAACTGAGCTCTGCATATAGGCTAGCAAATCACTCACCACATGAACTGCGTCCATCGGGAGATTTTACATCTTTTTTCCATTAGGAACAAGAGACTTGTAATTCTGGCACCGAGATGAGCTGAGAGCATCAGTTTCCATGTGAATCCCTATGATATCAGTCTGATTATGGGGAAAATAAAAGTTTGACAACACAGCAGTTGGAGAAAAGCCAAAGAAGAGGCAACATAAGAGGCCAAGCCCTTGTTAGAGCAAAGCTAAGTGAGGTCGGTTTCCTTGCTTTCCCTCCTTTAGCATGGTCAATTTGCAACTGCATAGTACCACACACAAACCACTACTGTATAGTGGTGTTCCATCTTGATAAAAAATCTGCATTTGCAAGGCTGGCAGGTCTGTCATCTTGCCATTTGGCTCTCATGAAAGCCAGGAAAAAATAATATTTATCTTAAAGGATTTATTACAAGAGGGGAAAGATGCAATGGGAACTGGGTAGGCTTGGGGAAATGGTCTGTGGACTGTAGAGAAAACCATCTGAAATTATATCTGTGATTTAGCAGACACGTGTTGCAAATACATTTTTACCTACAGATATAAAGCAGGAATTACACTTTGGGGAGACCAATTTCTAGTTTGTTAGCACCGTACTGCATGCAAAGACACGCATGTAGATCTGGCTCTAAAAACTCTCCCCCAAATTTTTTTGTATGGCAGAAGCCAAGAAAGCAAATCATCATGGCCCAGCGCCCTTGAAATCCCACACACCCTTTCCCTGCTTCTGCAGCTTCACCTCTGCTACCGAGCTTTCATTTTTAAGGTTGATCACTGTGGCATTTCAGGGCAAGCTTTGATATGTATATATATACACATATATATGCATGCCAGACCCCAAAAGGAAAGGCTTTCCTTGAGGAACTGAATCAATTCAGAGTCTGTTTCCCATTTTGGTTATGGTCATCGCCACACCAGCTGCTCAGCCCTGGGTGGAAAAAGAGAAGAAGCTTGATCAATAAGGTCTGCCTGAAATTTTTTTCATCAAAAGCTAGATGTGTCATTACTGTGAAATAGTTTGAAAGGGAGGCACTCTGGAAGTGAAAATTCCTGCATAAAATAATAGCTGAAGGAAGGTTTCCAGAAATGTTTGAGTGTTTTTATTCTCCCTCCCCTCCATTTCATGAGGTGCTAATGATGGCATGTCACAAGATATCACAGAAGCTCAACTGTCCTATTGTATTTGGAGTATCACCCAATACTCAGCACCAATTTAAAACACCTGGTTTTTTAATGTCAGGCTTTCATTACACAGGGGCCAAGAGGCATTTCCAAAGATGTTATTCAAAATGCATAGGGATGTCTGCCTCTTCGGCTTGGTAATGTAAAATTTATTTTTAGTCAAAAAAGAAGTCAGTTTTTGGAAAGGTCACTGAGAAAGCACAATTGGCAGATGCCAAGGCTAGCTGAATGAGTCCTTCTTATTTAGCCAGCCAGCCATGAGGACTCGGGAAGAGCAGCAGATGGCTTGGCCATCTCTGGGAGAAAAGCTTGTTTTAGTCTTAAACACAAGCCCATAGTCTCTGGAAATAAAATGTGAGCCATTGTTGATGTATCATATTAAAGAAATATTAAAATTGATCTGACATTTTAAATACATAAACCTTTTCCAGTCAAGATTGCCCACTGTTTTGGTACGGTGCTGCTCCTTTCCTCCCCTCCAGCCCCTTTCCTGACAGGGATAAACAAATCAGCCCCTACACCCAGGACCAAGCCTCTGCAGTTAAAACATTTAATCACAAAGAAAAGGGGGGGTGGAAAAAAAAAAACAACAACACAACAGACAGCAAATTCCAGTAACTTGGTGTCAATGCTCTCTGTAGAAATCTGTGTGGGAGAAAATTCTCCCAAAGTTGCAGACTGAGCTGCTGATACTACTGGGTATTTTATTGTTTTTTCCTAAGGGGTAAGGAAAACAAAGAACCCAATAAGGGTAAAACCTGCCTGTCTTTAGGTGCACATTTAAGGTGACTGTGTCTCACGATGGGAGAATGTAATGATCTGGGGAGAAAAGTAGGGCTTTTCCCTGTCACACAGTTCTTTTGAATTTGTGTGTGTGTGTGAATTTCTTTGCATACCATGGGAGTTCACAAAATCAGTTCCTACATTCCCACACTCTGGTGTTCTGCTCAGGATCATCCCAGCCCTATTCCCATTGCAAATCATGGGCAATGTTTCGACTTTCATCTTCAGGCTGGGGGGATAACAGTGTTTTAACATGACCATTTCACAAAGATAGCTCCTCTGAGGTCTGTGGGGAAGTGTGATTTTCTGGCGCTCTAGCAGAGGGTGAAGCAGAACTGAAATGTGCTCCCAAATGCAGATGCTGAACAGGGATGATCAGTCACTTCACCCCATAAAACAGAGACAAGGTTCATTGTAGCTGAGCCCCTGAAGGCAGCACAGCACATATCTGCTGCCTGAGAGCAAGGATGCAAGAGCATCCTTGGGAGAATTTGCCAGCGCCAGCAGAGCCCTCAGACTGCAGCTACCAGGAGAACCAGGAGATACAGAAAAGCTACAGCAAGAGATGAGTTTGAAAGCACCTGTGACTGATGTTTAAACAGAGATGCAGCAAGCCAAAACAGTACTGAAAATGATACCAGCACTGACAGCGATAAAATGTAAACAGATAGAAGTCAAGGTACCTAAGTCTCAGCTTATATCCATCAGTGTAAATTCAAAATAAACATACAGGAGAATATTCAGCCGGCACACGAGAGGATTTAGTGAGTGTTAAATAAAATGGAGATGGTACTTTGACCTGTGAAAATCAACAACATTGGGACCACTAAATCCAAGCAGCTCTGTGAAAAGCCAGAAACACTAGACTAACCTGGGATAAAAATGTTACTTCTCTGAGGTGCAACAAACACGTTTGGCATGTAAGGTTAAATTCAGTAAGCAGTGTGGGAAGGTGATTGAAAGGATGGGACCGTGCTACCACATCCCCTCACTGAAGAGGGGGTTCTTTGCAATCAGTTTTGCTCTCACTAATTCCAACACAGGTGCTTGGGAAATTGGAAAAGCTGCCAAGAAGATATGCATGTTTCCCACATGGACATGCTGCTTTAGAAAGCAGGTGAACTTCCAGGAGAAATGCCAGAAAGTGGAGATGACTTATTATCACAGATGGTGGATAATCCTGGGCAACCATGGCATGGACCAGCCTTTGGATGAAGTGACCATGATCACTTCATAGGGGAGTCATAGAACAGTCATACAGGAGCCATAGAGGAATCACAGAGGAGTCATAGAGAAATCATCATAACCACACTCAAGTTACAAAGCCACAGTTATGCCTCACCAAGCTTAGGAGCAGGACCACCTCACAGCCCCACTGAGCCACTGAGGAGGGACATGATGGGTTAGTTGCCATCGCTCGTTAAACAGCAAGGCACCAATGATGCTGGGGATGGCCAGAGTCCAGGAAACAAGAATCTAAAAGCTTGTTACATATGCACAGTGTTTACTCCTACAGTTTTCATATAGCTCTACAACTCAGGGAGGTGGAGCCAGCTAGGATACAGGAGATTTAAAATCCTGAAGAAATGAGCAGGATCTCCTTAGCTCAGCTCTGGCTCTGCCTGCTTTCTGTCCCCAAGGCTATGAGGAAAAGGGCTCGTGTCTCTCACAGCACTTTCTTACAAAAGACAGTATGAATGTTGTGCCATGAAAAAGGGTGAAGAAGGAAAAGAGGTCTGCAACCTCTGTCTGGGTCTTTCTCCTTTCCTCCTGCCTTTCCACAGGTAGACTGGCTGCAGGGAGGGTTGTGATGCTTATCTTTTGGCACAATTTAAAAGGGGGAACTGAGAGAAGGGGTTTTGCTAGGTACAGAAGAAATTAGAGGGAAGAGAAGAGCTCATGGGGAGCTTTTTGTGTTATGAAGTATTGTGCATGGATGGTAGAGGTGAGTGAAGTGAAGAACTACAAGGTCCCTAATGAAATGCATTACTGAAAACCCCAAGCAAGGTTACTAATGCTTTTGGGACAACTTTCTGGAAACTCTGTCACCTCCCATTGTAATCAACAGGGCTGGAGTTACCCAGTAGTAAGCTCAGAAAAAACTACCAAGTTGCTCCTCTTAATTTTCTTCACGTAAGAATTGGGAATGCCAGAGACAATTGCTAGGGCAAGGCATTTCCTATGAGATTATTTAAAGCTGCAGAAGTGTTTTGAGCAGGAGGTCCTAATCCTAAACTCAGCATTAAGGCAGGCTTTGGACCTCTTGCACTATCAGCGTCCTTTGGCCAAGCCATCAGGTGAGAGCCAAACTTTCACTGTCTCCCTCTAAGTTAGGGTCGCTGCCCGCTAGAGAAATCTGCCTCGTGCTTTGAAGTGGTATTTATTAGAGCACGCCAAAGAGTTTTGAAACAGCCAGTGTGTAGTTGCTAATGTGTAATAATTACTGTTGTATTAGCAGCACGTTGTACCAGCTGTCAACAAAACAAATTATCCAGGATGCTATTTGGAGACTGAGGGCTGAGCTGTTCTGTTTGAAAAACAGAAAAACATGTATTTTGTTTCATGTCATAAATTGTATACATAAACAAAGAGAAAGCTACCGCTCATAAATCAGTTTTCCAAGAGCATAAAGCTATGAAGCTATACACAGCCTGAAGAGCCAGTCTATGAAGACAGATTGTCAAGGTCAGAGCTTAACACTGCACAAGAGCCCACTGATGTCACAGCTCGGAAGCGCAAAACATTTGTGGTTACAAGCGCTTAGTGCAGCCCCGCTGCCAAGATCTGGGGTCGGGGGGCGGAAGGGGACAAGCCCCATCCACTATCATGAAATGTTCTACTTCTCAGAGAGATGGAGAAAAAGCAGGGGAGAATATGATCACTCAAGTTTAATTTAGATATTAAGCAAAAGGTCTCCTGAGAAGTTTAAAAAACTCCTATTTGCATTGTGTGAGAAAGCTGATTTCCCCCCCCTCCTTCACAATTTGTTAAAGACTTTCTAGAGCACTGATGGAGTCATCATAGAATCATTCAAGTTGGAAGAAACCCTTGGGATCATCAAGCCCAACCACCAGCCCTACTCTACAAAGTTCTCCCCTACACCATATCCCTCAACACCACATTTAAATGACTCTTAAACACATTCAGGGATGGTGACTCAACCACCTCCCTGGGCAGCTGATTCCAGTGCCTGACCATTCTTTCTGGGAAAAAATTCTTTCCTAATGTCCAGCCTAAACCTATCCTTGCAGCCTGAAGCCATTCTCTCTCGTTCTATCACTAATTATTTGTGAGAAGAGACCAGCACCAACCTCTCTACAATGTCCTTTCAAGTAGTTGTAGAGAGTGATGAGGTTCCCCCCTCAGCCTCCTCTATAACTTCTGGCATCACCCTGGAATACTTTGTAAAAACAAAACAAAACAAAACAAAACAAAACAACCAAACAAACAAACCCAACCAACCAACCAACCAAAACCAAACCAAAACCAAACCAAAACCAACCAAAGCCAATCCTGCTACATCAGCACAGTTGGCCTGACTTTGAGAACAAGCTGGGGAGGCAAGGCCCGAGTGATGAAGATGAGAGCGAGCGTACTCAAAGAGCAAATGCCCAGTGATCAGCACCATGACCACCAAGCACTAACCTGAGATCCCCCATTATTGCCTAGGTCTTGCCAAATGAGTTGACTGGATCTTCACAGAATCACAGAAGGGTAGGTGCTAGAAGGGATTTTTGGAGATTGTACTAGTCCAACCCCACTGCCAAAGCAGGCTCACCTAGAGCAGGCTGGACAGGAACACGACCAGGCAGGTTTTGAATATCTCCAGAGAAGGAGACACCACCACCTCTCTGGGTAGCCTGTGCCAGTGCTCTGTCCCCCTCAAAGTAAAGAAGTGTTTTCCTCATGTTGAGATGTAACTTCCCATGGTCCAGTCTGTGCCTGTTGCCCTTCGTCCTGTCACTGGGCACCACTGAAAAGAGTCTGGCCTCATCCTCTTGACACCTGTCCTTTAGATATTTATAAGCATTGATGAGATCCCCTCTCAGCCTTCTTTTTCCCTGGCTAAGACAGCGTGAATTGGCAGGCAGTGAGGACAAGGACTAAGTTTCTTCTCCAGCTTGTTCTGGCAACTCTGCTTCATACCACCACATAGTTCCTATGGGTTTATCCTCAGGCTGTGACCTCAGCACTTATCCATATGGCCCAATGGTGCTACACTAGTAGGCATTACCCAGGCTGGCCCCAGGTCACAGGGCTGAGGCAAAGCTGCCGTGCTGGCATAGCGTGATGCAAAGCCCCCAGAAACAGGTAACCCTGGCCAGTTGGCTAGTTTTGCCTCTGCTCTTTCAGCCCCACAAATTGTTACACTCTAAGGCCTGTCATAGGTGGGTTTATTTCGACACACACCCCTTTCTTTAGGCAGTTGATTAAGAAGTCCAAGTGAGAAGTCTGCTTATCTATAGTCTTTTGTAAGGGAAGAGTGGCTGGAAAGCTGCCTAGAAGAAAAGAACCTGGGGTTATTGTTGGACAGCCAATACCCACACAGCTAACATGAGTCAGCAGTGTGCCCAGGTGACCAAGAAGGCCAACAGCATCCTGGCTTGTATCTGGAGTAGCATGGCCAGCAGGAGTAGGGAAGTGATAGTGCTTCTGTACTCGGCACTGGTGAGGCCTCACCTTGAATACTGTGTTCAGTTCTGTGCCTCTCACTACAAGAAGGGTATTGAAGTGCTGGAGCATGTCCAGAGGAGAGCTACCAAGTTGGTGAGGGGTCTAGAGAGCAAGTCCTATGAGGAGAGGTTGAGGGAACTGGGCATGTTTAGTTTGGAGAAGAAGAGGCTGAGGGGAGACCTCATTGCCCAGTACAACTACTACGACTACCTAAAAGGAGGTTGTAGAGAAGTGGGTGCTGGCCTCTTCTCCCAAGTGAATAATGACAAAACCAGAGGAAATGGTATGAAGTTGCACCAGAGGGGTTTTAGATTAGATATTAGGAAGAACTACTTTGCTGAGAAGGTGGTCAGGCACTGGAACAGACTGCCCAAGGAGGTGGTGGAGTATAAATAAATATACCTGGAGGTATTTAAGAAACGTGTAGACATAGCACTTCAGGGTATGCTCTAGTGCCTGAGATTGCTGGGTTGGGTTGGGTTTTTTTTGTGTATGGTTGGACTCTATGATCTCAAAGGTCCTTTCAATCATGAAGATTCTGTGAAGATAATCTTCACTGTAGCAAAGGAACACCATTAGGGGGTAACTCAGCCTCCCTCTCCTTCTTGTAATGACTGTTGAAGACAATATCCTAACCAGTATTTTACCCAAGTGCCTAATCAGGTGAGATCAGTCCTGACCTGATTTGATACACTAGCAAGATTACTTTGGCTTTTTGGAAATATGAAGACTGCATATATAAAAAAAAAACAAAACCCTGTGATTATTTTTTTTTTTTTGAGACAAGGGCAACGTTCTTAATTATACTGATCTGAAATACATTACTGAAATACATTATAAACAGAAGTGAAGGGTGGTAGTCAGTATTACAGCCATGCACTACGGAGAAGGCAACACTCACTTCCAGCTTGAAGCCCATTTAAGCATCCCTAAGCCTCCCAAAGAAGCCAGTGAGCTCTGATGCTTTAGGAGAATGGAGGTGCAGGCCTCTAGACTATAATTTTTAAAAGCTGACCTGATGAATGCTTTTGTTTGCAAAACATAGACATGAAAGAGCAAATGCAACCAAAGCATTAGTGTCCCTTTGTGCTGACTGGCCTGCTTTAATCCCACAAGCCAATCTATAGCATTTAACTGATAGCTTGGAGTCTGTAAGAAAGAAAAGGACCTTGAAAAGATCTGTTTTACAGCTCTAAGCCGATGAGATATAGCAGCCAGGATCATCTTACATTATCGTGAAGTTATTTAGAACAGCTAGAGCTGTTAGCCAGGCTGCAATGAAGTCAGCAATGTAGAATGTAACACAGAAAACAGGAGTTTTCCCCACTGAGAATATGGAGTTTGTGCTGTTTAAATGCAGAGCTAGATTTAGTTTAAGAGCTGCTGCCGTCATATTGGCTTTATGATACTCACTTTGCTTCCAAACTTTGCAATGTTGCAAGTTTCTCTCCAGCAGTCTAGCAGATGTCATGTCTAGCACATTTAGACACCGTCAGATACATGAAATCTCACGTATGGGCTCCACTCTGGTGCAAATACCTCTCGGATGATCAACGGGATCCATCTGAACTGGACACCGTCTGAGATGAACTCCATCTGAGTTCCTCTACAAAGACCTGCACTGGGTGGACCTTTCCCACTGGTGGATTGTTTTCATTTCACACAGGGTGTGAAGCAGCTGGAAAACGATCTAAAAGCAACAATTAATGATGCAAACAAAAAATATCCCTGTTTGCAGACACGAATGCTTCTCAGCAGGCAGAAGCACCCTGTGTGGGTTTTCTCTTTGCAAGCAGCCACTGCTGAAACCAAGGCTTAACTCTGTCTGTGAAGCTGTGAACCTGGTTTCTCGTCCCCCCGCTGACCCTTCCCATAAGGCAACTCTGCTGAAAATCAGTCCCATGCCCAGTGTGTTCTGCAAAGTAAATACCAGTAATGAAGGAAGGAGGGAAGGCACTGGGACAACAGGCAAGGATTGGGCCCCTCCCTATAAGCAAGCTCCCTCACTGCCAACACAGCTGTTTTCCTCCCTCCCAAAAACTCACCTGGCCACCAGTGCATCAATAGTGGCTACAGACACACATGCAGCCAGGCAAAAATGGAAAGAAAAAAAAATATCTCCTTTAGCTCTTCTATCTCCTTTATTAAGGGCTCAGACAAATGAGCACATTACCAAGCTTAATGAGTTACCACGTATCAGCTGAGCCTGGGTGATGGCACCAAGGACACACACAGTCAACAGCAAACTCAAGATAAGACACATTAGCTCAAGCCTCAGTGACGGGGGTTTAAAACTAATCCGTTTAACCTTGAATTTAAAACAGGTGAAGAGCATACATGTAAATAACTGTTGCACCTCACCTTACACACGTTACATTGCAGGAACATATCTGCTTGGATTTAGCTCCTTGTTTCCATTCCTGGGTGCGTGGCATTGGCACGTCTCAGAAGAGACTCTCTTCTGAACCCAAAGTCAGCATCACAGCACGAGAGGGGAGGCCAAAACAAGGACTAAAAAGCCAGGCTGGTCCATGAGGACAGTGTAGCCTCCAGCAATGCTCACTGGGGACAGAGGATCGCGGGAACTATTCTCAGCAATGAATTTTTCAGTGCCATATGTAATTAAAGGATGAACTTAAGTCATAAGCATACTCCAGTGAAATGACATCTGCATTAGTGGCTGCCTTCTGACACAGCAAGATGTACAAAACTGAGCATAACAAACAGGAGGGAATTCAGATCAACAGCTCCACAGAAGACACTCCCAGATTTTGCAGCCAATGTTCTCCAGAACTGCTGTATAAGCAAGCAGAAGTGTCCACCTGTTCATGCATAAATAAGATTAAAAAACCCAACCAGATGGTGACTTAATCCCCAACTCCATCCCCAGCTGACATTACACCAAATGAGGAACACGCCTTGCTTTAAAACTTTGCTTATACTGGAAAAATCTTCAAAACCGGGTGTCTTTAAGGACAACATAGTGCCATTACAAAGCACTGTACTAATTTGGTGATATCATTCTATAAAGGGAGAGGTTAAACTTTAAATACTCATTAGTGACCGAGAGCATTTGATGGGATTGAGCGACAAGTGCACGTGCAGAGGACAAGCCAAAAACTCACGCTCAACACCTCCAACAATCCCATCTGAGGAACAGAGGAGCAAACAGCTGTCCATCTCCCCTGTACCCCATGGTTGCTTGAAGTGGCCTCCTCTGAAAGTCGTGGCTTATTTAACACAGACTTACTTGGAGTTTTCTGCCCTCAGGATGGTAACATCTGCCATTCACCACCACTCCATCATTCACCCTACCAAAGAACATCAAAACAGAGGAAGCCAGCCAAAACTGCCACTGCTGCTATTCAAGCAGCTTTAAAAACATACCTTATACTAACGATGCTTCTTACAACAAAAGCATGATCTTGTCTCTGCTCTCCTGGGTCCTCTTCCCTTGGCTGAAAGGCACAGTGTCCCTCCCTCCCCATCTAACAGCAAGTGCTACACTAGCCAAGGGAGTCCCTTCCCTGGCTTTGCACAGCAACACATCCCTCCACATCTGGGAGCAGGGAGAAGGGCCAGGCTCCCCTTTCAGTTTCACAAAGGCAGCCAAATGGAGGATTTGCTCCTCTCTATCATGTAGCAGCAGTGAATTTCCATAGAGCTCTGACTTGGCCAGAGCAAACCTACCTTGTGGCTCAAAATGGGTTTCCTGCTGTGCAGGGGCCTCTGAGAAGGATCCAGACCATGTGAAAACTCATCACTGTCGTAAACTTGAACCTTCCCACCTTCCTTCACAGACTTTACAGTTCACCTAGAGCAACATGAAACTTCCCTGTCCTAGATCAGCTAAATAATTCACTCCATTTATGTTCTACAGGACAACTTACTACCTGAACCTGGGGTATGAAATGCTAGAATCATAATTGTCTAGGTTGGTAGGAACCTTTCAGATAGAGTAAACCACCAACCTAACACTGACAAAACCACCACTGTACCATGTCACTAAGCACCACATCTACTCATCTTTTAAATACCTCCACCACTTCCCTGGGCAGCCTGTTTCAATGTTTGATAACCCTTTTGGTGAAGAATTTGTTCTTAATATCCAATCCATATCTCCCCCAGCATAACTCGAGGCCATTTTCTCTTGTCCTATTGCTTGTTACTTGGGAGAGAAGACAGACCCCCTACCTACTTTCAGTTGCAGAGAGCGATGAGTTCTCCCCTTAGCCTCCTCTTCTCCAAACTAAACAATCTCAGTTCCCTCAGGGGCTCCTCATAAAACCTTGAGTTTTTCCTCTTCAGATAAATACTCCAGCATCTTACATTGCCCTTCTGCCTGAAGGAAGTAAAAAAACCCACATAAAGACCTCAAGATTTTTTCAGACTAAGACGTACCTGGTTCAGAATTTCATTTTCTTACCAATTAGTAAAACTGGGAGAGTCCTATGATATTTAACAAGACCCAAATGTTTTGGTCAATTTTTAGAAAATCCAAAGCAGACAGATGGACTTTCATCATCTTCATAGTGTTCCTATTAGGAAATATGCAGTAGGCTTTCTCCTTGCTGCATAAGATAGGTCCAAATCCATCCTTAAGGATCCCTAAGCCATGGGCACAGACATGCTCAGCAATGACAACAGACCAAGGAAGTACAATATCCAAATCACTTGTGCAATTGTTCATTAGCCTGGCTTTGGTCAAAAGAAGACCTGGAGTTTAAACAAACCCAGCTCACTTGTTCTGAACAGGTTAGAGAGCAATCATATCAACAGCTCAGAACAGCAGAGCTGAGGGCAACGCCTGCAGCAGCTGGAGGAGAGCTCCCATAAGGACACCTCCAGTGCCTAATGCATATGGAAAGAATCAGGTTCCTTGTGAAAATACAGGTTCCTCTTCCACTCTTTCAGCATAACATGGATGGCCAGGAAGTCTTTTTGGAGGGGCAGACTGATTTGGACTCAAGGGGCTGGTATCAGAAACATCCAGTATTTTCTCAGTGTTACAGGATCTCCAATGCTTTAAACCCATGGGCCTAAAGGTCTCACCCCCCAACTAATACTTCCTGTAGAATGGTATGGAATTTTCAAGGTAGCTTTTACGTAGNATAGTTCCACATGAAGCCAGCATAAGACATTTTGCCTAACAGGAAATACACCCCATCAGATATTTTAAAACTTGATGTGTTTCGTAAGAGCTTAATTTGTACTTATGTTTCAGAGTTCACCTGTCCATATGAAACTTTCAGACATCTGGATTCCAGTTCACGGTTTATTTGCATACAAAAATATATTATAATGGAAAAAAGCATTAAAAGTTCTCAACTATATAAAATTACAAATATATTTTCATAATAGCAACATTAAATTAAAATCCAAGCTATATTTTAAAGCAAAATACAGCTGTAACACTTAAGTTATCTTATTCCACCTGCTGCAAAGTAACAAAACTGATGTTGCAAGTTAAATACTTGTAGGATTTTACAAAGGTTATGTTCAGAAGGTGAATATCTGGGGCAGCAAAGTTATCAGAGAAGGGCAGCAGTTCTCGGTGATCGATGTCACTTATCCTTCAGGTGGCATTCATAGGCAATCACAAAGCCAAAGATTCATTTCACATACCTGGAAATACAAAACAAGAAAAACCATTAAGTAAGATCATGTGCTGTTGACAAACTAGATAGGCTACCTATGCCCAGCATGCTAGACTGCCTGACAGGCCAAAATGACACCTGTTTTTAAATTAACATGAGAGCCAAAAGGTTAGTGTATAAAAAATTTAAGGTGATTACTGTTCCAATGAATGCATTAGATTTGTAAAGGCATCCGGACAAAGTTCTGTGTAACCTCAAACATATAAATACAACTCCTTGAAAACATGATTATAAATATCAGATGGAAGCTGAACTTTTTCCTCAGACTTTCTGTGTAGGATAAAGATAGTGTAGCCCTGTAAGACAAATGGCACTGTATAAATGAGACTCTGCTGAAATCACTGAAGATTTGCTTAGTGGGGATAAAAGAAGCCCCCCAAACCCACGACAGGAGGTGGCAATCCGTGCCCTAACCTTCAACATGCCTTGCAAGGGCACAATGAAATCCATACACTATCAGAAGTCATGCTGTGCCATGTACAGTGATGTAAATATTTGCTGGTTCAGGGTTTTCTTGTTCTACATGAACCTTCAAAAACTCAGAAGCTTGTCAGAAGAGCAGCCAATAAGGTTTCAGTGGGAAAGACGGAGTTGGCTAAAGCATACATCCATGACAGAAGTCAGGAAACTAGAAATATATTTCAAGTACAAGAAGTGAAACCAGAATTAAGACACAAGTAAGAGGACAGGAAAGTAGGAAGCTCATAAGGGCAGCTGTCTTAAGTCCAAGGCAGATGGCTAAGGTTTCAAGAATTAAAAGGAAGGGAAATTACGTAATGAACACAAGAAACTATCAGTTCATAGATTATTAGAGGGGGTTTGTTCATGTTGCTATTCATGTCTAGTCCATCACTTTGTTGGTTTGGGCTCTACAGTCTGGTTCCATACCCAGAAAAACTACCATGTCTGTAACAGCACAGGAGGAAGCAGAAAAAAAATAGGCAGACTACATGCTTGGAAATAGGAAGGTAGGTGGGTTTTTTGTTGTTGTTGTTGTTTTTTAAAAACCATAATCAAGAACCTAATACCATAACTGGAAAATACAATTTCTAGGTAGTGACAGAAAAAAAGTGATCTCAGTTCTATTCCTAGTGAAGACAAGCACAAAGAGGATTTTGACATTCAAGCTAAGGCTATAGATACAGACATCTGCTCCTTAATTCCCCTAAAGCAAAATCTAGAATAAAAAGATTTCCCTCCCCTGCAGTTATTCCTCCAGCTACTTAGCTTTATAATGAAGAAAAATGCCCCACTTTTTAGCTGAGTTTTGAGTGTTTAAGAAAGTGCTGCTTATTGGACAATTAAACCCTTGTCAAGGAGGGGTGAATTGCAGCTGCCTCAGAGGTGGGGACAGGAGTACGGCCTTTGTCACACAAGCTAAACTGCATGCCTTGAACTTTCAGGCGAAGACCAGATTTTAGTCTATTGTTACCTTCTTATCCACATAGTGATCCATAGGACTTGCAAACTAAAATGAAGCTACAGAAAGCTATTGCTACCCGTCCCTTCTCCCTGCCCCCATACATTGGCTTCCTTCACTCTTTAACAGCACCAAGTGAGATGCAGCCTACTAACCATAGTCTACTTACTTGCTAGTGTTCTGTCAAGGTCAGCAATGAAGTCTTCCAGTTCTTTTGTGTCTCCAAGCTTTGCTGTAAAATAGGGCAAGGTCAACACCACTTAGACATGGCATATTTCTCCGGCCAAAAGAAACAACTGGAACCACACAGCCCCCCCAACTCATTTTCAGTGGTATCAAACATGCCATGGATTGTTTTCAGGAAAGCACAATAGGGTTGCTGCAATGTCCAAATGCATTCTTAGATAATAGGGGAGACCAAATTAAAATTCCAGTTTCTATAGTTTTTCCTTTGTCAGAAGCAAAGGGATCCTCTTGTTTAGTTTCCTTAAAGAGCAGAGGCCAAATTGGAAGGAAAAAAAGCGACATGTCAACTAATCCACGTCCTTGCTACTGTGGGGGTCCTCCTTATTGCATGTATTCAGATATTGTATTCATGGCCCTAATCAAAGCCCACCCAGTTAGCTCCCAGTCCTACCTAAATATGTCAGTATCACTGGTTTGCTGTGATGGCAGATCCTCTGATCATGGCCCATACACTATGAATCTGGATCTGAACATTCCCCTAAATTCCCTAGTTTTACTGCAAGTGGCTTACTTATTTCTGTGGTCTATTCCAAGGCAGTTCCAACTCTATTTCTGTCTTTTTGTCTCCCCATCAGGAAGAGCATCTTGACCTCTAGTGCAATTCCTTGACAAGTACTTCCTGCCACTTTAGCTGAACTTTTTTTTTTGCTACTTCTTATTAACTATTACTCGTAATTTCTCCCTACTCCCCTGTATCACGCTTATGAATAAGTAAAATTTAAAAAAAGGCATTTTACTTTTTTTTGTGACTGATCAACGTGGAAAAGACATGAAAATATGAAAAGCTCTTGAGCATGATGCATCTGTGAAGACCAGTTGGAATGAAAGAACCATGTAGTATGTATCTATGACTGTTCATTTATGGATACCTGCTCCAGAGTTAATCAAAGTTAACCTGAATGAAACAAGCTCCTGGGGAGCTGATCTGTCAGCTGCAAGACAGAAGACACTCTGAAATAGCACCGCTACAAAGGAGGAAGGAATCACTAGCACACGCTTGTATCAGCAGTGCAAGATCTATATGGATCCCAGTAACTGCATTAATTTGAATGGCAGCATATGATTTTGGAGAAGTCACCTACTGCACCCTTGCATTCAGGCTAAATATTTCAGTGTATAGATGGGAGACTTAAGCTACTTAGCTGCTGAAGTTAAGAATTAACTTGTTTTCCTTCTAAGTGAAGTATTATGCAATGAGTACCATGGTTCCTCATAAACAAACAAAAAAATATGTAATTTTCTTTAGCTTGGTGTTTCAAAATCAGAAGAGTTGCCAGGTCACCTGCCAAGAAGTGTGGATGCAGTGTGCTATTGCTAAAGAGCAGTATAAACATAATAAAAATTATTAATTTTAAAAAGATATAAAAATAAGCAAGACAGTAATACTTGAATCTGTAGTGAACTTAACAGTAATTCTTAGTTTTGTTGTCACTAAAAAAGTCACTACATGCATGTGAATCCTGTCTCACAGAAAGAAGCCTTCAGATTGAGAATCAGGAAAAAAAGGCAGAAATGCCAACAGTTAAAATGAAGTTTACCTCTACATGGAGTTACCGATGGAGATGGCAAGCTTGGAGTAGATGCAGTTGGAGAGTTAAGCTTTTCATCACTGAGACTGAAACTATTTCTGTAGAGTGAGTCTGCACCTGTAAAAAAGATACATTATAAGGCAAATTAACATCTACAATTTTTTAACATAAAAAAGAAAAAGAAAGAAATGGCTACAACATTGGCATTGGCAACAACATCTGTAGAACCCAAATTTACAGTCACAGAATCATAGAATTATTTAGGTTGGAAGAGACCCTTGGGATCATTGAGTCCAACCATCAGCCCTACTCTACAAAGTTCTACCCTACACCAGATCCCCCAACACCATATCTAATCGACTCTTAAATGCATTCAGGGATGATGACTCCACCACCTCCCTGGGCAGCCCATTCCAGTGACTGACCACTCTTTCTGGGAAAAATTCTTTCCTAATGTTCAGCCTAACCCTACCCTGCTGCAGCTTGAAGCCATCCCCCCTCCTCCTCACTAATTACCTGTGAGACCAGCTCAATTGCTCCTTATCAGATTTATGCCCCAGGCCCTTCACTAGTTTTGNCATGCCATTAACATTGGCCCATCGATCCAATCTACCCAAGTCCCTCTGCAGAGCTTCCCTGCCCTCATGCAGATCAACACTCGCACCCAACTTAGTGTCATCTGCAAACTTACTGATGGTGCTCTCTATATCCTTATTGAGATTATCAATAGAGATACGATTTTAGCTGAAACCACAAGAAGACGTTAGACTGTCTTAAAAGAAGAGGGGCAATTTTATATGAAGGCTGTTGTTCCCACACCTGCTGTTAAAAAGCAAGCAGTCCTAGGACAAATCCTCACCCTCCGATAAGGAAAGCATTGCTTTTCCCTGCAGTCAGCATCATTTGGAAAATACTACATGAATGGCAATTATCCCACATCCACTAAATTAGGCCTGGTATGACTGGCCTGATTCACAATGTTCTGGGAAGTTTTGGTTCTCAGTTTTTCAAAAGCTATTTTAAAAGCTGCACAAAGAGCTCCAGGACAAGGACAGTCCTCCAGAACAGAGAATATATTCATTTCTGTCCCCATCTCTGAAGCAAACTCACCCAGTTCCATACTCTGCTGCTTCAGGTCTGGTGTTCTAGATAAACAGACTGGCATATTTTACTTTTCTTTTATTCTGTAACTCTCTGGAGATTAAGAGCAGTAAATCCGCACACAAGATGTTCTGCAGTCTTATTTTAGGTGGTCTTTCAAAGAAAGATTTTATGTGCCACAGAAAGCAACAGGAAAGGTTCCAATACTGTTCTGATGTTCTTTGATTTTAGAAAAGGCCTTAGGTTTCAACAAATGATGTTTATCCGTTCTCTTTTGACAAAGAGAGAGTTCCACAATGCACAGTACACACAAAGTATTAGTCATGGCTCCACTGGAAGGAGGAATTGTCATTGTGTCAGAGACACTAAAACCACTGGTTCCTGCAGTTTTGAGCCAGTGACCTGAAAGCTGTAGTTCTACAAAAAGAAACCATTGTGTATTACACACATAATGGTTTCCATTTGTTTGGCATACTTCCTAAAAAATAAATGTATGTCTCATTATATGGAGTGGTGGCTTCCACTGCTTGCCATTGAGGGCAGCAACGTTGCTTACCTAGAGCACATGTAGCATTTGGCTTTGGAGCCCCAGCCTAGGAGGCAGCTACACCACATTATGGCCATCCATGTCAGAACTGTCATACTTCCTTGGACACCAGTCCTACTTGCCATGAGCATCTTGCTGAACTAGCAAAAGGGGGTAGCACCACAACACACCTTGCCAGGTTCTACACACTTACACCTTCACTGAACACCACCATGACATTTACAGGTACCAAGTGTAGAGATCATCCCCCAGCTGACCACTCCTCTACCATAAGTTCCCCCTGACTTTGGGGAGAAGAGTGTTTCTACAACCTCATCTCGGCCACCCTGCAGCCCCTACCAGTATAAATCCACCTTCCACAGAGGTATACAGATACACTGACAACTCAGACCAGGTAGGACAAACTTAGATGTTTCCTCAGCTGTAGGCTCATTTGTTTCTTCAGGGCTAGCTTGCAAGCCTACCTCTGTCACAACACACACTGAAGAGGCTTGTGCCAGAAGCTTCATCCCAGAATATTTTCCTCTAGCTTTTTATTGTTATTTCTTTACCTTCGCTCCTTAAGTGTCAGTTCTCCTCTCTAAACCCAAGCAGATCCAAAGCAGACTAATTGAAACTTCAGATTTAAGAAAAGCTTGAGGAATACAATACAGAATTGAGATAATTTTAGATAGAAAAATGGAAAAATGAGCAATTTTAAAAGTAGTTCCTAAAAAAACAAACGAAAAACAACCTAAAGGGGAAAATCACTGCTCTGATACAATGTGCCACCAGAGTCATACTATGCAATATGAACCCTGTACATTAATGGGCTGAAGGTTACAGCTAAAGGGATGGGGAAGTTCCTGTTGAAGTCAGCTTATAGACAACATTTCAATTAAAACCACATTTCTTTTCAGCCAATATACAAACCCCAATGACCATAAAATTCAGAATGGAAAATTCTAGCTGTTCAGGACAAAACCCCTATCATCACCAAAAAAAAAAAGCCAAATAACTCATAATGCCTCCCACAAACAGTCCTGTAGCTAAGACTACAACTCACTGAAACACCAACACAACAGACCATCAAAGACAAAACACTTTCCAGGCAATGTAGTTGAAAAGAGCAAAAGCAAGAACTTCCAAATTATTAAATATTTTGAAGGCTTCAGACCTAGCTGAACTAATCAAAAATCTCATCCAGAGAATAGCTACAAAACAGAGTGCACTTTTAACGTGGAGTCCATGCATTAGGATCCAGAGACCAAATGTAGTGATGCTGGGAATTTGTATTACAAACCAATCCTCCTTGTACACCAAGGAGGTATATAAGCTCTAGTTATTCTTTTATATAGCTGGAATAAAGTGCTCTTTTTGTGAATGCTTGTGAGGGCAACGCAAATTATGGAAGTTTTAATAAGCCATTTAAATCAGCCACAAACTATTCACAAAGTCTTTTTCTTTACATCCATTTACACATCTGAGCTAGCAGCCACCTTTTTGGTTTTTTTCTCTCCATGCTCCTTCTGTAGGCACTTGAAAGAACTGACCACTCGTCTCCCAATGTAACGAGACCAGAAAAACGTTACTTCATACTGGCTTCCACAAGCCTTATGCTGGGAAGCATCTGCAACCAGGCAAAGAGAAAATAAGACAGAACTGTTGCTTTAAATATCTGAATGTTTTTCTTCCAGTTTCAATAGGTGAAATGTTTTCAGAGAACACTTATCTTCTGGTGGGTTGTAATATTAATAGTTCCAGGGAAGTATCAACATTAATCTTTCTCAAAAAGCAAAAAACATTATTTAGCTACTGGCTGTGGCTTACGTGTACCACCAAGCAGCTGGTGATGGAAGGAGGAAGGAGGAAGGCATCAAGCTCATTATAACTGCTGAAAACAATGTACTGTTAAAAAAATATACTTATGACACCCATTGCACAAAAATATCCACTTTGGCAAAGTGTGGCTGTAGAGCAGAAAGCTCTGGGAAAAGGACACTTCAGTCCTCGCTCTCTACCAGTTGCCACAGCCAAGATTTGCTCATTCACCTCCAACAAGGGCCCTTGGAAGATTTCCACCACCACACAAACACGACATCCCCTGCAACCCAACAACCAGAGGCTGATGCCAAAGAGCTCTCATCTGCTTCTTTCCTTCCTCAGAAAGCCCCTCTCTCCCGCTGCCACACAAGTTTATCTATTATCATCCACTACTTATGTTTCACTTTGTATTTCCATTCTGCTGCCTGTGTGCTAAATAAACTGTGCCCCTTTAGCTGTTTTACCAAAGCACTCAAACAGTCTCTTTTAAAAAAGCCTTTAAAATCTGAGAACTAAGTTACTGAGCTGATTTACACGAGTCAAAGCTGCAAAATGAAGGGATTGGGATACATATGGGTGTATTTTACTTTGGCAAAGCAATCTGTAGTTAGTATTGACCTTTGCTGTTCCAGTATATGGTTAAACCACAAAGAAAAACCACGGCAATACCATGTAAATATAGAATGGCCCCATGAAAGGAGCAATTGAAAGGCTCTGGGCACTAATTAACTGAAGGAGGAAAACCTCAAACTTTTCATTTTAAAACAGACAATGGAAAAGTTCAGCTGTCTGACTTCTTTAATATTAGGCTCTTTCTAGTACCGTAGTTCAGGATACAATTTTAAAGAGCACTGAAGTGAGTAAAAGTTTTACTGCCGTTTTCAGTGGGGAAAGTTTTCAGAGGAAAAAAATAAATCACATCCCTAAAGTTTTCAGAGAGGACTTTAAAATTCCACTTAAGCCTCTACAAGCCAGAAATGTATTATAAAACAAGAATTCAGCATTTAATGAACAGACTGCACAACTCATTCCTAGCAAGAACATAGCCTACTTGTTAAAATAATAAACAAGATAAAGTTAGGCATTTCTAATGCCAACAGTAGAAGTGAGAAACATTCATGATGCAAAGAGCTTGTTTCACAATACGTATGTTGCAGCCCTCAAGGATAGTGTTTATTTTTATCATAATCACAGTTACGCTTGGCTGCATTGGTTCAGGGTTTTTTGGTTTTTGCCCAGCTAACAAACATCTGTTCCATCACTGACACAAAAATCACACCTTTTCACCATCACCATGTCCAGGCTTCAGGATTTAAAAGATTTCAAATCACAGTTACAAGGAAGTTACCTAGGAAGCCTGAAATTCAGATGCACAAGTGTGCCGCCTGATACACAAAGCTCACCACACTCACTATCTGTGAGGCAGCTTTTCCAACTCCAACCTTCCCCCTCATTAATGTTTCCCCTCTAAAGTGTAGGAGAAACAGGTACACTGGAAAGGTAGGAACAGAAAATCTTACAAAAACCCCACATTTCTCATGAAATTGAAATAGCAGGAGAGAAGCCTACGCGCCCGAAACTTCGGTTTCCCTCCTTTTGAATGTATAATTCAATAAAACATTATTTCTCAGATGATTTAAGAAAAGGGTACTTCTCCATGGGAGTCTTGCTTCATTTTTTCATTATAAATATTGTATTGCCCTCTTGTTACAGACAGGCTATTAGAAGTTCACAGAAACAATCAACCTCCTTAAAATGTTCTCCTCTTCATCATATAATACCAGGATTTGTTGCTGAGACCAAAGGTTCACCTGTCCCAAATCTCATAGCAGATGCCTAGAGAAAACTTTAAGAGTGGTGCAGCCACACAACTGATAGCATCAAGATAAACCCTACCAAGTTTTAGTGACAGCAGTGGCATCTTAGTCTACAGCAGTCCCCGATACCCCTATCCCTCCCATCATGATTTTATCTATTTTTTGAGTATGTGAATTTTATCACCCACGATACCTTACAGCAATGTAATTTACAGTTTAATAATACACAACAAGAAAAAATAGCTCCTCTTATTTCTCTGAAACATACTGGTTTAATTCGATTTCCTCATACTGGGTGAGGTAGCAGTCACTTTCCCAGTGTCACTTAGGATTTTTTGGAAGACTAGCTTGTCCCCACCCAAGTCATCTCTCCTTTGGGCTGACAGTCCCAGTCAACTTAGTCATTTGGAAACTATTTTATTTCTCCATTTGTTTCTTTTGCCTGTTTCTATGTGAACTCTATAAAAGATTGCACATGCAAGCAGGCTTTTCAGGGTGAGTGCTGCAGTATTAATACTGTCTTACACTTCATCTCGAGAGAGTGGAGGCATTAGTACAATCACAGGGAGACAGACATCCGTGGCATGCAACCACAAATGCTTGCACTGTGTGCTAACAGATATTGTGCAGCCCTGTAGTAAACCAGCTTCCTATTGAAATTATACAATTAAGAGTTCTAGACACACTCAAGGTCTTTTGCGGTGTTTAAAAGCCAGGAGGTATTTGTCAGAAAGTATTTGCACACTCCCCAGAACAACTATGAAGACACACTGCAGGCTGTATGAGTGCAAGAACTGAAGCAAGGCATTTATTTTGCAATGCTTTTAACAGAGATGCTGGATGCTGAACCTGCCTCAAGAAAACACATTGGGAACTAGAAGTGCGAAACACTCCTGAGAGCACAGTAACAGATTATAGTTTAGCTTTTTAGTGGTGTTACAGCTTTGTCACAAGAAATGTTTAAAGTGCTTCCCTTCACAGCCTCTCATGAAGTCCATCTTTCTATTCATTATCCTAAGCCTAAACTTGGAAGACTGTCCTGATGCTGCCATATACGCACAGGGCACTGGGTGGACAATTTACAGTCAAGTCTGCACCTGGCAAACTTATTCCAAAACACAAGAAGCAAACGGCATCTGTAAGAGTTTGTCAATATAACTGTAACTACAGTAGTGGCTTTTGCCACTGGCCTTTTCCTCTAACATAAGTCCTATTTTATAACAAGCAACATATGCTGCAAATAGCAAAGGGTTATAAGGTATTCCTCAACTTAAGAGTTTTTAGCATGATTAACAACCTGAAGTACAAAGCTGTTATACTTCGATTCGGTTGAGTACATCCAGTTGAAACATAACAGGTACTCAACTCACAGTCCAGCAACTCAAGAATGTCTGTTGGAGTAACTCACCAGCTGCATCATGGTTTCCAGCACTGACCCACTCAGCTGTTGTGGTTAATGTAATACTTGTGGGCCAAGTACCAAGATCATCGCGAACATCTGCACATGCGAGCCTTTCTGTTACTGTAAGGTCTAGAGTCCATTGTGTTATGTACAATACTTAACCACTGCCAAGACAGGCCATGTCCAAAGATCATTTAGTCAAATAACAGGACAAGATGTGGGAGAGCCAAGTACTATCAAGCCCATTTTCCATAGTAGTGTCTTCAAACTTTTTTTTTTCCTTGCAAGCCTGAAATATGTAGTATAGGAATTTCATTTAGTGCTTTTGGAGCTAGGTCCCCCAAGGAGGGATTTTGGGGTTAAAAGCAATATTTACAGGATTAACTACATCAATAAAAATCTTGTGTAAATACTCCTGTTAAATTAAGAGGGCTCATCCTTATGGCAGAAGTCCCAGGAAAGGAAAGACTTCCTCACCTTACTACAGAACAGTATTGTTCCGGTATGGCCACTTAATACTGGTTACTTGTAAAGGTGGATGTAAAACTGCCTCAGGGTCCCCGAACCCAACAGTTGCAATGGTTTGAAATGTTATCTCCCGGTACAGCCCCGCTCTAGACTCAAAAGTTATCACAGCAGTGGCCAGAAGATACATACGCCTAACCTTCCGCCACAACACATCAGTTGGGAGGATTAAATTAACCAATGAACAATAGGAGATAGCATTAATATATGATAGTCTGAACTGTTCCATATACACATGACAAAGTGCACTTGGAATACTCTTGGCACCAGATAACAAGACTTTTGGAAAGATATAAAGAGCCTTCATGAACAAGAGGATCGTGCAAACTATCTGCAGATACAATACTGCTGGAATTTGTTAGGCTGCTACAGATCCCTGTTGTCAGAACTTGCTCTTTCAGCCCAGTTTCTCCTTGATCCAGCAGTGATGTTTAACCTAAGCACTACCAGGGGAAAAGCGAGGTCATGAATTCAGCACCACATCTGCACTAAATGATTGAGACCAAAGGAAATGTGAACCTAGGGGGAAAAAAAAAATTTAGTTTGAACAGAAAGAGCCTGGGTAAGTATTCTATTTTTAAAATAGATGTAGGGAGTGTAGCTGTATTACATCAGACACTGAAGCCTGTTTCCACAGCCACTTTTCACATGATACATCAACAAGGGAGGAACCTCAGCACAGGACAGGATTTGGGAGCTTGACAAGTTCCTCACACAAGTTCCTTAAGGACTTTGTATAGAACCATCAAACCCTGTCTATCCTGTTAATGCCTTCAGCCTAAATCAGTGCAGATTTCTGACACCAATTTTTATTTCCCAGATCTTCCTGAAGATCTGGTCGGCCAATATTTGCATGAGCATGTTTTCTCTCACCAAGCCTCCTGCCCTGTCAGAGAACACTATCTTCCTCAAAATGCCCTTTCCTGTCCATCCTAAACCAGCTATTTTAAGCTCTGTTCAAGATTTAAGTTTTCTGAACCACAGCAGATACGCTAAGCAACCACAGATATCCTCATCCACGCAAGAAGACTAAGTCCTTGACAACATTTTGGCTTTTTTCTTGCTTCCTCAACACTAAATTATTTCACTAGATAAATTAATGGCATGAAGATTCTCTGAGTGTCTCACATGTAGTAAAAGTATGTGAGAGGTTAATATATTACAATACTGAAGACTGCACAAGAAATAGCAACACTACAGCTGTATTGTTGCAGTTAATAATAGACTTAGATTTACAACATGGCTCACATATTTCATCAGCTTGACACAGTAAAAAGCAACCTCACCTTACACACCCTCAGCCATCAAGAAGGCTAATGTCCAGCCTAAATCTGGGGTGCATTTCTAAACCTCCCTCGGCGGTAGAGAGACACTTGCAAGAAGTGGTTCACACACTACGTTATGAAACAACACAGCAGCACCTGGGTCCACATACCTCCACTGACCACAGAAGAGAAACTCAAAGGCACTACTACTAGGCAAGGTATCCAAGTTCAGGGAGGGTAAAGCATTACCTGTCAATAAAACGAAATTAATCCTGCTGACGATGATGAAACAAAGGGCTCTGATAATATGGAGAAGCTACGCTCTCACAGCTTAAGCTCTAGGAAGATTAATGTTTTAGCACTAAGTCAACAGAACTGGGTGGTAAGTTGATGAATGGATGAAGATGCACAACAAATTAAAGGAGCAATTTTAAGTAACTGAAAAACAAATACACTACTTACAACTGCCTGCACAGTTTGGAAACTAGGAAAAAAACTGGATACTGCTTGTTTCTAGCAAAAGTTGCTTCTGACAAAGCAGCCCTTGAATCTACTGCTCCTGAGAAGGACAGCAGTTTCCAGCCTCAGTGTCTGGAAAAAGAATGACGTCTTCGCTCCCTGACCAGCAAAAAGAGAAAGCAGGGTAAAACTCTTTTCCAAGTTAACTAGAAAAAACATAGTTCCAACTCAAAGCAGGTCATGAGCCAGTATCTGCTCCTGACTCTTCTGCGTGCACCGGTCGTATACATCTGGGATACCCAGGTACCGGTCAGCTTGAAAGTATCCTCTCCAAAACAGCACTAACACTAAACCAGTCTCCTCTGAGAAGCACAATTCAACTGATACCTGGGCTACTGAGATGCAACAGGATGTTCCTCGTTAACTTCAGAGGTCTGGGATTTCTTACTATTTCTTTATATTTGTAAAACACAGGATGCTTCGGTGTTCCAGCAGCCAGCCGGCAGCCTGACCTTTATCTAAAGCGATTTTTTTCAGCCTTGCCTGCCCAGGAACCCACTTCTCTGTGGTTTCTTCCCTCCAGCCACTCGCCCTCCCTCACTCCCTCCATCCCTCCTTCCATCCTTCCTCCGCTGTTCCACAGCGGCGGGGTCAGACTTCGCATCCTTCCCCCTTCTAAGCCAAAAAGCAAACGAAAACGTAGTGGTTGGTTTGTTTTGGTTTGGGTTAGGTTTTGGTCTGGGTGCCTCTCTCCTTCAAGGAGGGGGGGACGAGCTGGTTTAACACCCTCTTTCGAGCCTCCCCCCCATCCCCATCCTCCTCCCCCTAAGAGACGGGCACGGCCGAGACGGACGGACAGATGGACGGACGGACACTCACTCTCCGAGTCGCTGAGGCCGCTGCCGTCGCTGACGCTGGCGCTGCTCCGCCGCTTCATCCGCTCCAGGTGCTCTCCGTAGTGGAAGCGGCGCCGGCCGGCGGGGCAGGAGAACTCGGCCAGCACGGCATCGAACTCCCCCAGCGCCTCCGCCAGGTCCCCGCCGTCCTCCCCCAGCCCTGCCGGCGACAGCTTGAGGGTCCCGCCGGGCACTGTGCTGCCCGCCCTCCGGACCTACCGCGCTGCGACGGCAGATCCCCCTTCCACCCTCGCCCGCCCGCCCCAACATCNGTCCCACGACCTACAAGGCGGCGCGGATGCTTGGCTGGAGGGTTTCCAGACCAACGTGAGTCCCTCCAACAGCTCACCGCTGCCGCAAGTGGGGAGTGGCGCCCCTCGTCCCCTGGACGGCGAGATCGTGTCGTCTTCTGGCTGATTGTAGGTTGGCTGATGGCAACTGTGTGTGGTTCACGAGGGGGTGTCTGCACTGGCGCTGTGCTGGTGGAGGGTACAGTTAGCGCCACTGCCAGCTTTGAGGAGGGAATCCCCCCAAACCAGGCACCTGCATGGTCCTTACCCAGCCCCACGGCTGCTACCCGCCATGGGTGTGGAGCAGGAGGAAGAGCTTGGTTTACCCTTGAGGCTTCGGCTATGGCAGCAGTACCACTTTGGCCACCGCCAAGAGCCTCTCCCCCATCACCATGGCTGCCCACTCACTGCCTTGTGCTGGCATCTCTGTGGCTATGGCTCAGCTCTGTCTGCTAGCCAGCTGCGGCCATGGGGCCAGCTGGAATGGTTCCTTACAGAGGGTGACTTGAGGAGAGGGGGTGGGGGTGACACAGGGGGCTGGGCAGGCACACGGAGCCACAGCCCCAGCGGCGTCAGCCAGGGCGTTCTCCAGCGGAGAGCTTTCCTTATTCCTGGGAGAGAGGTATTAGCGCTTGTCCTGAAGTCAGGTCACCCTGGTGTTTATACATGCCATAGCTATCAAGTGTTGCTCTTGCGCTGCCTCTCGTTCATTATTTTAAATAAAAGCTGCCTGAGCAGCAAAAATACCGGTTCTGTTAAATACCCACCGGGGAAGGCTCTGTCGCATTCAGTTCCGGGCAGTCATACTGAGAGCAGGCATCAGGTGTTACTCCGTGCGTGCGCCCCAGGAGCTAGGGTGATGTTTGTGCGCTGACAGGAATGTCTAGAATTAAAATAGAAGAGTTGAGGACAGGGAGAGGGAAGAAAAAAAAAAAACCCTCCAAAACTTCTTGACATTTTCAGACATGTTGTCATTGCTCCTGCAAGATATAAAATGAGAAAAAAACAGTATCCTAGACAATGAACCATCTGTATCTAACAGATTGGTTCACCTCTGCTTACCAGGAGGCATTTATTTATTTTTGCAGTGGATCAAAAGAGGTTCTCCTGGTGAAGTTCAATCGTTATTTATTCTGCGGCTTCCTCCTTTCTTGTGGTCTTCCTCTGTTTTTCTTTCTGCTAATAAAAGCAGCTACAAACAATCCCTTTTTGAAGACAGTAATGACATAGATGGAAGGTGAGCTTAAAAAGTAGGGAATAAGAAGATATGCGGGCATGATGTCAAGAGCATGCGCAGGATGAAGGACAATAAACACCAGGCAGAAAGCAGAGCTGCTGAGTACGTGTCTCACAGCCCCAAAAGGACAAAGACCTACCCCCGCAGCTGACGTCAACAGACGTTCTCTGTTGCCCAAGCACCTACATATACATGTCTGCATACATCCCCATCAAGAACTGGTTGTCTGGTGCCATGCCTGTTTGCACAGCGAGGCATGACTTAGAGGCAAACGGTGGTTTAGATCAGGCTTGAACCCGTCTGTTTTGTGAGGAATACAGGTGGAATAACTAAAGGCTAGAAGTCCTCCTGTGCCATCCCTGTTATTTCTTCTGAAGATGGTCAAGCAGTCTCACAGCTGTCTGGGACAGGGTCACCTCGTCACAAAGAAAGAGCACGCTCACAGCACATGAAGCTCTACAGTAAGGCTTGAGTTGTTCCAGGGTCTTGCTGTCCCAAAACTAGGAATGACTTTTCCTGCTTCTTCCTTCTCATACTCCTGGCATAGGCCTTCTGCATGTCTTTTGGAGCGACTTTCTCTCATCTGCTGCTCATTAGAACAGCAGAAAACTAATCCTGCAAGAAAGTGAGTACTGAGTTGAATGGGTAGGTGGGCTCCACAGCTGGTAAAAGGCATGAATGGATGGGGATGTGGGTAGGGGAAGAGGACAACTACTTCCCTGCAGTGATACACGAGTTTATCCATGGCCTTCTCTTTAAATTATTATTTTAGATTGGAATTTACCATTTTCAGAATAAATTCTAGGCTCGCTGAGGAAATTATTCCATAAACTTCCCTTCTCTACAGCCATGTGTTTGGGAATCTTCTTTCCTTAAGAAAACCTGGGCTTAACAATCCTTGGTCATGTTTGCTGCTCAGTAGGCGAGTCTCAACATTTCTTCCAGTAAATACTCCTGTTTTCAACAGCAGCTCCTTTTTTTTTTTCTTCTCCTAAGCAGCCTGTGAGTCCACTGAATACAGTTGAGATTCAGCTGGTGAATTTTAACCTTCTGCATAAACCATGAACTTACACACGAGGGAAGGAAGATTGATTTTTATGCCTATGGGTTCTATGTTATAGAACACGTAGCCATGCATCTCCATAAGCGTTCTTTGAAGGACCCCAAGATGCTCCCACTGAATTCGACATGTTTTTGCCATTGATGCCAACAGGATCAGCCCACATCTGGCAAAATGAAGAGATGGCTTTTAAGTGCAGTGCCCTGAAACACTGCAGACTGAGGCCTCAGGCTGTGCTTGTTTATGGGTGGAAACATCCAACGCGACTTGTAATGTAAACCTCAGCTACTGAATCCCTCCCTTCTTCTAGGCAGCGGTCCAAGGTGTATTTAAAGTGGATTTCTTCCTGACCATTCGACACAGTGTCTCCAGTTCCTCCTCAGCCGGTGATGCGATGTTTACAGTGGTTTCCTACTGCATTTTTGACCTCACAACCTTGTGAGCCACGCAGCTATTTAAACCAACAAATCTTGAGCTATTTAAACCAACAAATCTTGCCTGTAAATATGCTTCAGGGAAAGACTTTTAAGACATCAGCAGGTACTCTGCTGCAGCCAAGTTGCAAGGCTCACAAGGTACTTACTAGTTTTCTAAGTGAAACACAGAGTGATTTGGGACACAAAACCTTGTTTTGCTACACCGAAGAGCATCCTAGACATGGTTTAGGGCTGGTTTACACAGACATTTGCTGCAGGTTTTCAGCAGGTTGACTAATGTAGTGGTTTTCAAACCACGGCCAAGAGATGCCTACAGATCCATGAATGACTTCTGAGGCACTCACATAAGACAGGGAAAAAAAATAAAGAAAGAAAGGCGAATTTTCTGGAAGTAGATTAAAATTCACAGCACATATGCAGCCCCATATGCAGAAACCAGAGCTGCACAAGGGGGCAATTTGCAAGTCAGAAATGGCTGAAAAGTTCTTGTCTAATCGATCATTTCTTTTCATCACTAAAAAGATCAAGAGTACCCCAAAATATCAATCCTGCTGCGTAAGCATCGTGTTCCCACAGTTAAAAGCAGATGTTTTGTGAAATCTCATCCTGTCTTCTCTCTGGTTTTGGTGCTAGACAACAGCCAGAGTGATAGACCCCTGCCCATGGAAGCAGCCTGGAGCTTTGAATGTGCAATTTCCAGGTGTCCTCTAATATTTTTCAGTCTGTGAAAACAACAATTCTTTACAAAAGTAACCGTACCAAGGGGCTAAAGTAGATGCTTCGTTTAAAATCCCGGGAATGACCAATAGAAGCCCCTCATCACCGAACTTCTAGCTGACGGAAAGCAAAGGAACCCAACATTGTAGATGGCTGTGGAGAAGAAGAACAAAACCGCTGGGGGATGAAAAAGCACAGGTGCCAGCTAGACTGACACGCGGGGAAACCCAACTCCTTGAGCAGCAGAACAGGAATAGACCCAACACCACGGGTGTGACTTGTCTCCCTCTTCTGCGCGTCGCAACCCTGCCCTCGGGATGCTCTTTTGAAGGGTGTGAGAGCGGTTAACACTCTGGTCTATTTAATCCTTCATGCTGCAAGTGGAATTGCTGATGTGAGGGAATTGCTAAACTTGTTCTGTAATGAGGGCAGCTGCCTAATTAAAACTTGGCTGACATACGCCATGCATTTTACATAGGCTACCTAACTGCCATCAGAGGCGTAACAGCCTGCATTTGCTGCCAGTCGGGCTAAATACAAGCCTGTGGCCTGTAGCTCGATCCATGACACCAGTGGGAAGAGTGTGTGTCACCCAGCAATATAACTAATCCCGAAAAACTGCAACAAAAAAACCCCAAACTTTTGCCAGAGAACTTTCACAGGACTTTCCTTCCTCTTCTCCCAACCTTCTCTGTAGACCTTAAGCCTGAACCTGGACTTACCATGAAGTGATGCAATTCTGTTTGGTTTTCTCTCTCGCTCTGATTGACACACAGTGGATGCAGACTCACGGACCAGCTCGCTGCCACTGTGGCCTTGTGAGCAAAGCAGATGATAGTTTTAAATAAGTTGTTTACTCTTAAAAATGTTGATGACAGCTTAATTGTAAACACTATTGTTGCACCTGGATTAGAAGTCATTGACACTGATAGGTGTAATTGTAATCTATATTGACATGGCTGGAAGGGACAGTTTAGTGAGAGCTGCTGTCCACAACAGATATGCAAAACCGCTCAAGAATTTGGAAGCTCTGGGTCAAGGGACTTTGTCTGAGCATTGCGTGGGAAAGGGAGAGGAGTTCAGGTAAGGAGAGGGATGGCAGGGAGTAAGAAAGAGATAAGGAAGTTTCAAAATAATTCAATCAGATTCTGTTTGGCACCTTTTTGAGAGATTAAAAGAAGATTAAAGGAATGGTGTCACTTAATGAAAGGCATGCTCATGTTATCAATCTGACTTGGAGCGATAGTAACTTTGATGTCTCCAGCTGCCTTCTGGTGCTTTCAGTTTCTAAACATTCATTCCTGTGCATGAGCTGACTTCTCTTTTCAGAGGAAACATAACTGGAAGACCAGCTCAAATGCACTCCAACTCTACAGGAGACATAGGTCCCAAGCGAAGGTGTGGACCTGAAAACATAAAGGTGGTCTTTGCTTGTTTAATTATTCTGTGTTCAGGAAAGTACTCTCATCATGTTCTTGGTTCAGAACTGCTGGAGGTACCTAGCACCACCTCTGTTTCTTCACGGTGGTGTAACAAGCTAAATCTCAGCTGTTCGGGTCACAAGAGACAAGTGCCAACAACCTAATTCTGGCTATGTTTGCAGAAACACTTCTAATATCAAGCTGCATGACAAGTCTTTTTCTTTTCCTCATTGGTCACCAAGTTTTTTCCAGTGATGCCTATGTTTGTTTTGCTAGTACACAACATTGTCTTCATCCTGAGATCATAATGTCTAGGAGCAAAGCAAACTGGATGGAGTGCATTATAAAACCTAACACAAGAGATATTGGACTGTGATATATCCTGCAGCCAGGTTTGGGGGAACCTTCAATCTGGAGTACACTAAAAGTCAGAGCATAAATGCATGTCCATCAGAAAATCCTCAAACTCCAACTGCACAGCGCATGCACTGACCACAAAGTATATAGGTAAAAGATCACAGAATCACAGAATGTGTCAAGTTGGATGTGTCCCATAAGGATCACGGAGTCAAATTCCCTGCTCCTCGCAGGACTACCTAAAACCATATGACTCAGATGCTTCTTGAGCTCTGACAGGTTGGTACTGCGAGCACTTCCCTGAGAAGTCCATTCCAGTGGCTGACCGTCCTCTCAGTGAAGAATCTTTTCGTAATGTCCAACCTGAACCTACCCTGGTGCAGCTTCATTCCATTCCCTCGTGTCCCGTCACTGGCCACCAGAGAGAGGAGATCAGCACTTCTCCCTTCACTCTCCTCCTCAGCCTTTTCTTCTCCTACCTCAGCTGCTCCTCATATGTCTTGCCCTCAAGACCCTTCACAATCTTGGTTGTCCTCCTCTGATAATAGATACCCATAGATAATTCTATAGTGGCAGTGGAGAGATACAAGAAACTCCTTTTTTAGGAGATTGCTTCAGATGTCGGAGAAATCAACCAAAATGCTGCTTGAAAGTTGCACGAGTGGTCCCGGGTCTCAATGCAAGGAGACGGGTGGTGTTTGGTAGGTTTTTCCCTTGTGTTGCAAAGGATCAATCAGAGAACAAGCAGAGAGAAGTGGTCAAAAAGCCAAGAAGACTGCAAGAGAAATGTAAGCAAAGGGACCATGGCAGTAAGCCCGGAGGGGGAGACAGCCTGGCAGCTGGAGTGCTGTGTGGCAACTGGAAGTGAAGAAATTGCCTCCTTTTGCCTCCATTTTTTAGGAAAACAGGGCTGTGCACGTTTCCTCTGCATGGACAGATTGCACAGGACTGGGTGAAGGAAAGATTTGTTCTTCTTCCATTAAGTTCCCCCCCAGCAAAAGTCATCCAAAAGAGTCCAGTAGCAGTAAGCGTCAGTTTAAAAGGATAATGTGAAAAATACACATGAATGCAATGTAACAATAACCTTATTTTCCATGTCATTAGATCATGAGCTTTAGCTCAAAGTAAAGCACTGTTTCTACCTCCACCTGATGCTCCTGCCACCAGATAGCAGGGTTGGTGTAACTTAATGTGCTGACTATGAACTAGAGAAGCTGCGTTCTCTATTTTTCCACCAGTTTTGCTTCAAACCCTTTCCTGACAACCATTCCATCAAGAAACTTGTACCATTGCAAATAAGAAATTGTGGACCTGTTGGAATGGGTCCAGTGGAGGGCTACGAAGATGATCAGAGGGATGGAGCATCTCTCCTATGAAGACAGGCTGAGAGAGTTGGGGTTGTTCAGCCTGGAGAAAAGGAGGCTCCAGGGAGACCTGATAGCAGCCTTCCAGTGTCTGAAGGGGGCCTACAGGAGAGGTGGGGAGTGACTCTTGATCAGGGAATGTAGCAATAGGATGAGGGGTAATGGTTTTAAACTGAAAGAGGGGAGATTTAGATTAGATACTAGGAATAAATTCTTTACTGTGAGGATGGTGAGAAACTGGAACAGGTTTCTCAGAGAAGTTGTGGATGCCCCACCCCTGGAAGTGTTCAAGGCCAGGTTGGATGGGGCTTTGAAGAACCTGGTCAAGTGGGAGGTGTCTGCCCATGGCAGGGCGGGTGGAAATTGATCTTCAAGGTCCCTTCAACCCTAACCATTCTATGAGAAACAGGTGTTGTTTTCCATGTGCTGTTGTTCAGAATTGTTGAGGAGTTAAGGTGGCTGGATACTGTGCTACTTCAAAAAAATGGCAATTTTGTCAAGAGAAGGAGGACTGTTGACTCAAGAGTGGATGATTACATACAAGACACAAATGGGAATTTAAGCCTCAAGAGCCTTGTAGCCTTCATGAGCAATATCTGACACACAAACTACAATGGAAACAAATTTTAAGTCTTGTGAAGTGAAACATACAAGGGAGCTCTCATGTATTAAAATAATAAGACATCTTTCCTAATTAATCTCCTCCGTGAGCAAAATAAAGGGCAGTGACATTTTCAGGCAACATCCAGTATTTCACATCAATGCTATTTGCTCCAAACTAAAATGTACAGGTTTTGTACTGTTCCTGTTATGATATCTCGCACAGCCACATACACGTAGAGCCTGTTTGGCTCAGTCATCTGGTACTTCACATCCAACATTGTTTGGGGACAGTGTGTTTCCACAGCCTTAGCTCCGGCTGAGAAATACAGGCTCTAAATTGAAGGAATTGATAATTACAATGATAAGAAAACATGCTTGTGGCCAAAATATCTGTCCAAAAAGATACTAACCACAACCCCAAAACACAAAAATGTTCCTTGCCCGAGAAGAATTCTTATTACATTACGTGTTTTGTGGTGTGTTTTGTTTTTTTGGTGTGGTTTTATTAATGTACATGGGTTTCCATTTTTTTCTGTTTTACTTGCCCTTGTGTGACTAAACCAATGCTTTGGTTTTTCTGTGGGTCAGGAGCATCCTTCTCTTGTATTACACCCATCTCAAGGCAGCTCAGACCAGTACAGCCAGAAGAACAGGGGGCGTCGGGCATGGTCGGGGGTGTGGGATGTCGTTCCCATCCACCCTGCTGAAGCAAGCTGGTGAAGCAGGCTGAAAAAACAGCCAGTCTTACTCTCCCTCCCATGCTCCGTTGCCATTAAGGCAGTAGGAGGCCAAAGGGAAGCCAAGGCGGCTTGTTTGCTGAAGGCATGTGGTTGCATATGTTAGAACAGAAGCGGAGCTCTTCGTTTATTTGTGTGGCAGTAGTGACAGCCATGGAATGGGACCCCATTGAGTCACAGCCATACAAAGGTGGAACAAAAGCAGTAATCCCAGCGCTTTGGTTAGCCAGTAAATCACCCTCCTCCAAGGGACGGGGATTTGCATACTTATGGTGGGGAAATAACCATGCTGTAGCCCATTGGAGCCTCTCTTGTTAGGAGTGTGGATGGGAAAAAGAGAATCAGCCTTACAGTCAGTGACCACATACCCCATCCAGCTCTTTCCTCTGACTGAGATGACCGCATTTCAATTTAAAAATAATTACTAAAAGGGGCTTTTTCCCATTTTTCTCAGCCCCAAATAATTTTTGTGACAAGCCATAGCAGCATCCTGTCTTCCTCACACACGAAAGTAAACCGTGCTCGGATTCTCCCAGCCAGAGGGGGGATCTGTGGCAGCCACTTCTTCCATATGCTCGTTTTCTATTTCCAACCTCGATTTCAAAATTAACAGGCTTTCAGAATTTCCCACTCCATCCTGCCCAGCACTGATTTAACGGTTTTATATCTGCAGCAGAGGATTTGCATACAAAACTAGAGCCAGAGCATTTGCACAAGAGGACAGCAGTTTAAAAAAAAACAAAAAACACAACAAACAAATGGGCATAAAATACCAGTAGAAAACACAGGCTTTGCCACTGCAGACCCCTAAAAACCAGGGTCAGCACATCCAGGTTTATCCTGCCGCGGAATTGAGAAATGTGTGTTGCGCTGTTGCATCCAGACTTACTCAGGCCATGAGTCACAGA
>VZTM01026701.1:3240-30498 GCA_013400555.1 Jacana jacana | reverse complement strand
CCCTTTCCCCTACGCTGCTCTCCAACAGGTCATTTCCCAACCTATACTGGTACCTGGGGTTGTTCTTGCCCAGATGCAAGACTCTACACTTGTCCTTGTTATATTTTACTAAATTTCTCCCCGCCCAACTCTCCAGCCTGTCCAAGGCTTGCTGGATGGCAGCACAGCCTCCTGGCCACTCTTCCCAGTTTTATGTCATCACTTCTGAGCCCTCATTAAAGTGCAGCTCAAAGAGCACACACCGACTTCACACTCACATGGAACTGTGCTAGGCTTAGCACTTGACACAGGCATGAATTGTCACGTAGAGCAAGCTTACAAGCCCTCAGCAAGTAGGAGGAGACAAGGGAGGGAAAGAGAAGACCAACAGACATAGCCATAGCAGAGATGTTTTTGGAGAGAAAAGGGATCTCTGCAGCCAATTTCGCTCCCGGTAGGTCAGGCCAGCATGGCCACCAGCCACTGCGGTCCTCCTTCCTCAGGAAGGCCTGGGTTCTGTCAAGACGAGCAATGCTGATGAGAGGGTGTCTCATAGCACAACCATACACTGAGGCAACTTTCCTTACATTAGTTATTTGTTGCTGCCGTTTCCCCAGTGTCTCTTCCTGCTCCTCAGAGATGGCCAGTTTTGTGTGATTGCCCATGAAACACGTTAGGAAAAACCATGTATGGCCATAGCCTGGGCCCTGTCTGACCACACCAGAAAAACATTTCTCCTGTGTTGGGAGGTAATTGAGAGGAACTTGTACCTCCTGTGAATGGAAGGCCATGAACAAAATATCCATAGCCTGATGAAACTGCAAAGGTTTGATCAGACATTGGTGTCTCTTTGCTGGCTATCTATGTATACTTGGGAGATAACCAACCCGTGGTGGCTGGATGAGGTTCCTGCTAAGGTGTCGATTTGAATCTGTTCACAGAGGCGAGCAGAAAGTGCCAGCTTCTCTCTCTGAAAGCTGGAGGAGAAGTACAGCAGGGAAACGCTAAAGAGTTTTTAGCAACAAACAGTCAGATAATCTCAAGAAATCCTGTGAATCTCCATCTTTCAGCACATGTTACAGTCTAGGTGGCACATCAGAAGCAAAAAGGACATCAGCCTTGCAGATCTCAGTGTTGCAGTAACTCAGACATTTGGTATCCTGAGGTGCCTGTAGCTTTGAACTGCGTACAGGGGTTCCCTGGCAGCAGGACTGTCCAACCGTTTGATTTTTGATGAAATCCCTGCTATCTAAACCAGAAAGTCACTAGTGAAGCTGCAGTCTCCTCAAGAGAAGGTTTATACCTATTGATCAATGTCATTACAGGCCTGTTTGGTTTTTGTTGCCTCTGTCTCAGAGGAGCACCGTGTGGATACTTCAGTGTTCACAAATCACAGGAGGGTAGGGGGTTGGAAGGAACATCTGGGTATCATCTAGTCCAACCCCCCTGCCAAGGCAGGTTCATCTAAAGCAGGCTGGGCAGGAACACCTTGAGGTAGGTTTTGAGTGTCTCCAGAGAAAGAGACTCCACAGCCTCTCCAGGCAGCCTGTTCCAGTGCTCTGTCACTCTCAAAGAAAAGAAGTTTTACCTCATGTTGAGATGGAATTTCCTGTGGTCCAGTTTGCGCCCGTTTTGCCTTATCCTGTCACAGGGCACCACTGAGAGGAGTCTAGCCCCATTCTCTTGACACCCACCCTTTAGGTATTTATAAACATTGATGAGATCCCCTCTCAGTCTTCTTTTCTCCAGGTTCCTTAGCCTTTCCTCCTAAGAGAGATGCTACATTCCTTCCATCACCTTTGTATCCCTCCACTGTACCCTCTCCAGGTAGTTCCCTGTTCTTCTTGAACTGGGGGGCCCAGAACTGGACACAGTGCTCCACATGTGGCCTCACCAGGGCAGAGTAGAGGGGGAAGATGACCTCCCCCAACCTGCTAGTCATGCTCTTTTGGATGCACCCCAAGAAACCATTAGCTTTCTTGGCCACAAGGGCAAATGACACAACCGAATGCTGTAGTCCTGAAGAGCACAATGATGGTACCAGTTCACGTCTAGATGTTCCACAACACCCAAGCCAACCACCAGCCCACGTTCTCACCACCCAGATTAGCACCTCAGCAAACAAATCCTGGTCTCTCCTGGGGATCCCAAAGTAATAAAAAGTAATAAATTTATCCATCCAACCCTAAATGTATCCATCCAATAAGTAATAAATTTATCCATGCAAATCTAACCACCATTGGTTTGACTTTTCCTAGAAAGACATTCAGGCCTACAGGGAACGTTATCAATAGAAAAGCAACATCAGGTACTCCCTGAGCAACTTTCCATGTTGCCAGGGCATGGCTTAGCTAGAATTTGGTTAAACATCTCCAGTGACAGTTGACAAGACTCCTTGGGTGCCTGACGCCTTCTGTGGATCCCTGGATCATTTTTGCACTACAGTTCACTTACCACTTACACCTAAAACCAGGTTTTGTGACAGTTTAATACTTGTGGTATAAACTCTTGTTCTGAACTAGGGCTGCTCTGTGCACGGGGAACAGGAAAACAGCTCCCGCCCCAGTCCTCGCTTCCCGGTTTGACCATTTCTCATAGGAAATCAGTTCTGGAAATACCGTGAGTTTCCTTCTCCCACCTTATAGCATAGCTAAAATACCTCCAGGGACCTCTCCAAACCTGAAGCTGTGCTACTGATGCTTAAGAGGAATCTCAAATACTTTGCCTAGACTTGGAGGTATGCTTAAGCAGTGAAGTCTGAGTGGTAATCAGACAGCGTATTTAGTCCCTGACTAATTAACTGGAGGGAAGGCTGTTGTTCAAGGGCAGTAGAGAAGGACAACAGCTTCTCTTCAGAAGCCTGACTGACACTTCCTGCATATTTTGGGATCTCCCAAAAGGGTGCTTCTGACCACCTGTGGGCTCTCTCAGGGTCCCTGTTCTCAGCTGTTATGAAATAAGCACAAGGAACTACCCCCTCAACTTCAGAGCCCCAAGTCAATGCCAGGGAGAGCTGGGTTACAGGAACATGAGTCCAATCCAGCCATTCAAGCACACAGAAAGCACCAATGACCTCTCTGCACTGCCTGAAAGAAAAGATAAAAAACCAGGCCCTTTCCTGTGCTTACTACAAAACCAGAAACCCCCTGAAAATGACCAAGAGAGCAGCCCTTCGGGGCTAGGAAAATATTCTGGGTGCAAGGCTTCCCTCTAGTGGGATAATCCATGAACTGACCACTTCCCACTGACACCTGCAGCTCCAGACACGGAAAAACCCAAATGCCAGAGGTACACACAGTGATGTCCCCTATGAAGACAGGCTGAGGGAGCTGGGGTTGTTCAGCCTGGAGAAGAAAAGGCTCTGGGGAGACCTTACAGCAGCCTTCCAGTACCTGAAGGGCTTCTTACAAGAAAGCTGGAGAGGGGGTTTTTACAAGGGCATTTAGTGACAGGACAAGGGGCAATGGCTTCAAACTGACGAGGGGAGAATTACGTGAGATCTCAGGAAGAGATTCTTTGCTGTTTAGGGTGGTGAGACACGGGAACAGCTTGTCCAGAGAAGCTGTGGGTGCCTCATCCCTGGAAGTGTCCAAGTCCAGCTGGATGGGGCTTTGAGCAACCTGCTCTAGTGGGAGGTGTCCCTGCCCTAACTGTTACATGATCTTTAAGGCCCCTTCCAACCTAAACCGTTCTATGATTCTAAAACAGCTCAAAACAAAAGATCCACCAAAAAAAAAAAAAAAGTTACATAAGCTTTTACTGTAATTCCCAATGAATGCATCAAGAGATTCACATCCAGACCTTGTAAAGCGTTCTGAAGATTTTGCTGAGATTGGTAATAACTGCAGCCTAACTAACATATACATATATATCTGTATACGTATGCCATAGCAGAATACTTAAGGTAACCATATAGGTGCTATGTAAGTGCAGAGCTGCAGAACTCCTGTTGTAGATGGCAGCAAGAGCACCTGACCAAAGTTCAAGTCAGGACCGTGTCCTTGCCTCTCCGCTCCTACTTATTTAAGCACGGGACAAACTGCGATGCGCTGCAGCTTGATGTCTGTAAAATACACAAAAATTCCAAACTGAAGGCAAGTGTGTACAAAATAATTTATTACAGCATAACATATGTTGGCAATATTTTACAGTGAGTTCTCCATTCAACAATTTTGAACCTAAACAGATGACACACAAAGGAGAATTTTAATTAGAACAGTTTATTTGTCTTAATAAAATCCCCTCTTCGTGAGCTTGTATTTGCCTTCGAGGGGCTAGTTAATATTACTGAAATTATTTACATTGCAGTCAAATAAAAACAAACCAAGACTGAATGATTCCATTACGGTTTCCAGAAAACAGGTTTTTCTGGACAAGCCACAGTATAGTTATGTTTTGATAGCAGTGCTTATAGAGTGTAAAGCTGTTGTATGTAGCCATTCTGTCCAGCAAGACTATGCTTTAAATAGGTATATTAGGGTTCAGACTTCCGGTTTGATGCCTTGTATATTTAATAGTTAATGCACCAGAATACAAAGTAAGAAAAAGGTTTGTTGTGATTTGCAGTCAGCCTCTTTGTGCTCCCTTAAGTCGTTTTTAACTGTAAAACCTAACTCCTCACGTACTGTTTGCTTTGTAGCACCGAAAGCAATAGTATTTAGTCATGAGAAGTTCTGGAGTATTGGCTGCCAGTGGACAACTAAGACTTTTAATGGAGGTACTACAGTAAACTTACCAGTGATTTTGATTTTCCTTTTTTAAATGATGCAGAGAAGAACCTCACTCCCCATCACTGTACCTTATGCGTTTGCCCAAAATTGGAGCAGCTTTTTCAACTTAAGTGTGAACAGGGGAAACAGATGGGGAGAAACCAGGAGGGGGAAAGATGGAACGGAAGACAAAACAACAGTATCAAATTTGTTATGTTTTCACAGGGAATTGCTTCAGGATACTCAAAAATGTTAAACTGACCATAACCTTAAGAAACAATAGCTATGGAACACAAGGTAGATAGGATAGTTTTCAAAAAGCCTTAGTTGTTTGTTTGTTGTTGGTTTTTAAACACAAACCTAATCTTCATATCCATCAACATTGGTTCCATGTCAGACAGGCCTGACAAAAACATGCAAAGTCCTGATGCTTTCATTGTCACTGTCCTTCAAAACAAACCAAACTGACCAAAAATTAAAAAAGAAAAAAAAAGAAAACCCCAAACAAACAACAAAACCCAACCAAACCCAGAAAAAAAACCTAAAATACCAGTAAAAGACAAAGAGGGCAATTCAAGCAGCACCTCATTCTTAATCTGCTCAAATTGCTCAAATGATAATTTATTAACAAGATATGATCACGTTTATCGGTGTATGTAACGACACTTACGTGAAAGCAGTCTTTAACATCCGTAATTTTTGTGAGGGAGGGCTGATGGATTATTAAAAGACTTAAAACTGTACAAGTATAAACATGAAAAATGCCGATTCAGGGTAACGTTTACATAAATACTGGCAGTTTTTCCTGGGAGGGAGAAGAAGATCAGAACTAAAAGCATACTCCATTTCATTTAGCTATCCAAGTATTTTGTTTTATACCTGTTAAAGATATTAAAATACAACCTGGAGAAGTAACCCTGATCCGTATCCAGCCAGCACGTGATGAGAGTCAGAGTTCTGTGCACACGTGTGTGCTTCAGGCGTGGCGCACACCTCGGGGCTCGCGCGGGCGCCCTCAGATTTCATGAGACAGCAAGTCATGGTTCATGGCCGTGTGGTTCACGGAGGCAAGGCCGCCGTCGTCCTCGTTCCTGGCAGGCAGGAAGGCAGACGTAAAAGGGAACAGTTTATGGCACGCTGCTTGATATTCTTCGCATTGAGCGTGGCAGCTCCCGAAGCTGCCGTCGAGCAGTGCCTCAAAAACCTTCGTTAATGTCTGAAGGAACAGAAGCAGCAGTTAATCCATGCGATTTACCAAGGCTTTATTGCTGATAAAGGTGTGCTGTTAAACAATGCTAATCTCAGCAAACGAGCTCCCTGTTGGTGTTCAGGTACCTTACAGTTACTTAGGGGAGAAAAACCTGGAACCCTGTCCTCTAAAACAACATTAATATATCATAATACATGATGCATCTACATTATCCTGAAGTTAAGTATTCATACACACCCCCAACGTTTTTTGGCTTTAACTAAAATATCTTTTACCTTCACATTTTTGTCTCTCATGTTTTTATCCAATCTAGTAGCAACAGCAATTGCTTTTTCTTGTCTTGATTTGTCCAGGAAGTACATCATCTTCGCACCTTATGACAAGAATGAACACAGCATTTAGGTAACAGTGGCCCTAAAATGCAGTATCGCATATACAAACACACAGAATCCAAAAGTCGCACAAGTCAATGTGAATTAGGACTTACTGAGAGTTGTAATAAGCTATATTTCCCTCCCTTATTTATAACTTTAATAAAACTAAAGCTTTGCTATTTGAAATTTATCAGAAGTGTAAGGCTTGAGTACTAGATGAGATCTCCTGCAAAACTGAAACGCCTCACTTCAGTGAAGACCAGCCAGTCAAGAAACACACACACAGAGTATCTGGATGACTTCTTGAAGTCATCTTGAAGCCCTTTGGATCAGCAGGCTAAACTGAATACATCCTACAAATGTAGGAGTGAGTAAAACATTTTCTCAGAGATACTCAGAACTCTTTTGAGAAGTACTGGAGGTAAGTGAACAAAAGAGTTGCAAAACAATTATGGAACTTTCTCCAACAATTCTGGATGCACCCTGTATAACTTTTACCAACTAGGTGAGATCAGCACTAAGTACATTAAACCCCTGATAAATCTACACTTTTTTTGCTTCCTAACTGCCCGAGAGGTGTTTTATTTTCTCTTCTACTGGCTTCTGAGGTGACACCAATTTTTATTCCAAAACTTTCTTTACTCAGTAGACATGACAAATTTCGATTCCAACTCCCTTTGGCTTATCTCCAGCAGCTACTTGGAGCTTTTCTACCCAAATAGTGTAACAGTCCTATTTCAACATTTTAATTGTGGACCATGAAGCAGAAAAGCAAAAGCAGCCTAACAAGCTTGTCATGATATTCTTTTATTGATGCTGTGGCTATACAGCAAAGCCAGGAGTAGGAACAGAGACATTCCAGCTGATGAGAGAACAGGGAAAAGCACTGCTTCTAATATACAAGATTTTTTGGCTTATGTTTTCTAAGCATGTCAAAATTAGAAGATGCAACAGCAGGGATGACGGTGCTTCTATACTCGAGTATCTGTGGTGGTCTGATTGCACTTTGTGGTGGCAAGAAGCAGGTTCCTTATGCATCTAATAAAAAAGCAAACAAGGTTTGGTTGTGGTTTTGTTTTCTTAACATGGTAAAAGCAGGCAGAAAAAAAACCCCAGTGTCAACAGGTGAAGTCCTACCTCACTGGTATTTGTGTGTGAATTACAGACTGCGGGTGAGAGTCTGGATTTAAATCACTTAAAACATACATACTTGAAATGCCTTTCCAAGAGCATTAAACAGTTAAACAAACCTGACAGTTGGTGCTGAATGGAGGTAGCATTGTGTTTGAGAAACTCTTCATTAAAACTTTCCAAGTTTTTATTAACAAAGATTTTCTGCATTTCTTGAGTTAGGACCTTACTCACAATTTCTGGGAGGTTACTATGGTCAGATACTAGAAGAGGGAAGGGAAAAGCGAAAGAAATAAAGAAAGCCATTTTAACAACTGCAAAAGCCAGTATGAAACCATAAAACATCACTGCTAGAATTCCCATTTTTAAGATTTGGGCACAAAGAAACACAAATTTCTGTTCAAAAGAGATCACAAGCAGCAGTGACACATTTTTAGAGGAAACAAAGAGTGCTCAGTCCCGTACGCTTTCTGCTGCAAGTCTGTAAAGCACACTGTGCTTCAGTCAGAATCTCACGTATCTGCCCCTTATTTTCTTAAAGCTTAAGAATTTCATGGATCTCTGAACACCTACTCTGTGAAATCTAGCCAAAAGGAGTTATTGGGTCCACCTGGTGGATTAACAGAGGAAGGAGCATAACATAATACACACAGAGTACCCTGCGTAGTACAATCTGGTTTTTTTAGGTATTACCATCACAAACAAAGCATTAGTTTTTGTTTTCCTTCACATCAGTTTGTGTTTCAAGAGTACTCATACATTACAAAAACCTGTAGTTGTGCCCAGGTACAACATAACTTCCTGCATCTTTTTACATAACGTACGTACTTCCTACACACCTACCAGCTTTAGAGAACTTAATCAAGCACTCGTGCAGCCAGGGGTTGTTCCTGTTGATAGCAAAAGCTCTTTTGACAGACTGTAACATTAACAGAAACTTTCCTGTGGGAAGGAGAAAAAAAAACCAAAAGAAATAACAAAACATACCAAGATTAAGAACACAGAATTTTTTTCTCTTGATATCAACTACTGTTTTCTTTAGGGAGCCTAATACAAATATGAGAAACATGAGAAACATTAATGCCTACACAGAAGTAGAAAGGAGATTTAGTTTTTCCCACCCAAATTGCTGAATAACATAGAAATGCTGCTTGAACTCTGGCAACGCTGCCTAGATGTTACTGGCTGTTTGGCTTTGTTTCCCCCCAGATTAATTAAAGATGACACTGCAGATATCTTTCTGCAGCATTTATTAGTATACACTACACTGTACTTTGCTCTTAGCTTGGTTGTTTTAAGGGTGGCTGATGAAAAATGCCATTTCCCCTATTATTACTGGATATGATGCAAAGCCCAGCTTCACTCAAGTAGGTATCTATTCCAGACCACTTTAGGCTACACTCAGACAACCCAGGCTGCAGTGAAGGCTTAATTTGTAGAGCAAAAATAAAATTATGCAGTACTTTACCTTTTCTAAAGTATATTTCAAATGCTAATAAATGTGTTTCTATGTCATCTCCGATAAGATTCTTAAGGGGTATAAGGAACTTAATGGCTTCTTCTAATGGATTTTCTACCTGTTTGAATAAAAACAACAGTGAAATTTAAAATGTTTAAAAATAAATGTCACATAAAAATCCACCAGAAATAGCTTCTGTTCTTTAGAGCATTTAAATAATCAGAGGCTGAAAGGTGAACCACAGATAGCTTTCTGAATTGGAAGTGTTAACTCATGATTTCACGTTGACAAAGACAACATCATTGCTGACTCTGGCACTGCTTGTGTAGCGTACCCAGTGTTGTAATTTAGCATTTAGGAAACAAATACATCTGCCTTGAACAGCAAATAAACTTCTGAAGTTACTGTGATAAAAGGAGACAGTTCTTTGTGCTTAGAGAAATATTGACAGAAATCTTCAGATTTTGTGAACTGCAATCACATTTATGTTAGTTTTCCCTCTCTTCACTGTACGAAAACCAGAATTCTTCAAGCAAGAACCACCTTTTTGTTCAGTATCTATGTTAGTGAAGGGTGGCCTACTGTTAAAAAAAAACCTCAAAATTTAAAGAAAGTAACAAGATTAATACAGAACTTTGTTGTATTAATAGGAAAAATATTACTTTTCTTTAGTGTAAATACACTGAAAAAGGGTATCTTTGCATGCAAAAATAATTTTATAAGAACAGCCTGGATTCTTTTAGGAGAGCCTGAGAGTAATCCCCTCTTACAAGCCTTTTATGATAATTACGTGAATTTTAACGTGAAAGACCATGCTAACCCTTTCCAGTTTTTCAGGAACTAGCTCTTCCCTGGGTCCACTAGTTTCCTCCTCCTCTTCATCTCTCTTTTTCTTTTGATTCTTTTGTTGTCGCTCTCTTTCTGCATGTTTTCTTTCCTCTTCAAGTTTTGCCTTCTTCTGTGCTCTTCTTTGCTTGCTAAGCATTTTCTTCAATTCTTTGGCTGAGAGATTTTCTGCAGATTGAAGTAACGAACAATTAAAAACTCTGTTAATGTAAGTTAAAAACTTGTTTCTCTCACTCACACCCCACTAAGCCCCTCCCTATATCAATGGCATACTTTTACAGCAATTTCCACAAATATCAGCATTTGCAAGACTATCCTCACTGTACAGGCCAACATTACTATTGGACTACTAACTTAGAGCATAACACAGCATGATCTTGCATATTTTCTCTTATGGAATTGTTATAGAAATCTCAACTGTTTGGAAAACTGTTCTGTGAAATGTGTCTCTTCTCATGTGTACGTCATCATACATGGAACATGAAAACAACTTATTATTCACCTCTGAGTGCAAGTAAGATTGTCTTGGCAATATTAAGTGGCATTTGTTAGTTTAATTTTTTTCCCACATGTCAAATATTTTTCCTTTTGTGAAAAGCTAGACATTAATTTTCACCCCTTTAGTCAACAGCCACTGCAGCGCTGGCAAGTAGCTCCGATTCCACAAAAGGGGCAGCAACTATTTATCTTAAAGGGAAAAGCCTCATAGCTCATTTGTCACTGAATCCTCAGTTTTCCAAACCACTCCTCACTGCTTTCCTAGCAAAGTCTGCTTTTCATTTAACACTAGTTTTAAATTGTTTCCTAAACGTATTAATTTTGGTAATACACACTTATCGGTGTATTCTTGGGTCCTGAAGTCACATGAAAAAAGTAGTAAAATGGGATAGTGTTAACTAGTGTGACTATGGAGTCAACTACATGACTAGATCAAAAGTACATTCTTGCAGTTCAGACTGCTTTCCCACCAAATCTATCCACTGTTTCATAGTTCAGCTGTTGTTGACATTTATCTTTTGTTTCAATGGCTAAATGGCTACACTGAATTTGATTTTTCTTCTGAACGTGCCACTCCTCCCCGAGTACTCCAGTGATAGCAAGGTTCATTCGTGTACTAGTTTTACAATATGATGAGCACCAAACCACGACAGAAAAGAGGAAAAACTTGTGGTACCTGACAACTAGCACAAAGCTTAATAAGCTTTTACATGTGTCGTACACATATGAGCCCCCATTACAGTCTAGATACCTGAATTCACTTCTTGTTCTTTGCTTTCATTGGTAAGAGGATTATCATGGAGCTTCAAGTAGATTTCAATTGCTGACCGAGCAGCCTTGAAGTAGAAGGCATGTTTCCTGAGCACATCTTCTAACCTCAAAAGGTCTACGTAGGCACGGAGAGTCATCTTTCTCATACAGTATGTGTGGAAGTCAAATTGATCATCTGTTATCTCAAAAAAATGCTTAACAAACAAAAAAAAAACAAACCACACACACGTTCCTTGATTAGTCTAAGTTAGAGGGAGGTGAATCAAGCTGCAACTGATGTTTACAGACATTATTTAACAGGCACAGAAATATCCTTGTAATACTGACTGTCCAAGGGAACCTCTCAGCAGACAGAGAAAACCCACTCAGAAAAAATAATAAAAATCTCATTTTTTGTTAACAAAAACTGTAATATCATTGTTCAAAGGCTTAAGCACTCTTTAAAAGCCAACTGAAATGTGATTGTTCTGATCTAAAAAAAATGAAAGTCAGCAAGAGACAGCATAAAGTTCATGTACCAGTAGCTGTGCAGTTAGGATACATGGTATTTTATATTAAATCCGTTAAATAATCTTTTTATGCACAATAGCTAGGGATGACACCTTATCTAGTACAATAAATCATCAAGTATTACCCTGTTTTTAAAAATTATATACTTGAAGCTTTATATGCAAAGAAATGCATGCTGATTACATCAGCAAATATTTTAGCTACTGTGTGATAAGCATTAAGAAGGGACTTGATGGTGTTTACACCTACTTACCCTTTCTACTTCGTGGCATTTTTTCAAGGCATCACCATACTTCCCCAGTCTTTGATAAGCTGCAGCACATTCAGTCTGGAACCACATGCACTGCATCTCGTTGAGGTTTTCCATAGCAGAAGTCCCTTCCTGAAATAAGTGTCATGATGACTTTTTGCTGTTATAATTTACTAGCTGCTTCTTTCAACTATGTCTACTTTCAGGCCACTAGCAGCAAACAATCAATCCTTCAGCTAACTTGGAGTAGAACAGAAGACAGACACAGCCTCCTGATGCCTGAGAAGACTACCTGTGACACTCTATGCTCCCAAGATAGAAAGGAGTAGATTTAAATGATTTTTAAAACATTATTTGAACATTGAGACTAGCGCCTCAAAGGATTTTTTTCAGATTAACTCATGCCTGGATACACAGTCTTAGTTGCACAATTTGGGGGAAGAAACCAAGATGATTTTTAAAAATCATTAAGTTCAGTAAATAATTTTTGCTGTATTTTCCCCTTGTCAGAGAAGTGGCACCTACCTAGTCTAAAACCCCACTAACATGTTTACTGCTTTATTGTGCAGTGTGACTAGTAAGTTTCTTAGAACTTGTTAGTCTAAATAAATGAAGTTAGAGTTATACTTCATATTTTTCTTATAAAAAGCCCAAGGATTTATTCTTTATAGTTTCAATGCTATAAATCCATACGGAAGCACATTCCACATATCACAAATGCTGGCCACTAAATTTTCAGCAGTGCCTTTATACTAGAAAAAAAACCAACCCAGGTCAACTCACAGCATTTCATTATTTAGGAACAGATTTATCTTATCTTACCCCAATATCTATGGCTAGAGCTCCTTATTTCCTCCTATAACACTGCTGACAAAAATACACATTGATTTTTAGTGATCAAAGTTTTAGTTGCTCCTAGAAAAATCCAGAAAGCTCAGATTGACTTTCAAATGTTTTAACGCCTAAAATTAATAAGAGTTACGAAGTCTAGTTCGTTTATGTGCTCCAGGAAATCCCTCCAAGTAGCTGTCTTCATATTTAGTTACTTAATATGGAAATCTGGCCTTTATGAAATTAACTTTTGTTCCATGTCAAAAACCATAGAATTTAAAGTGCTTACCCCATCTTTTTTAGGATTTGCTTTAACCATTGTCTGTAGCACTAAGCTTAAAGGAATGAAATGCTCAAATCCAAATTAATTTATAGTAATGCTAAATGATAATGAACACAGCGCACATTCCTATGTTAGGTCAGAGGGTATCACTGGGAAACCCTGGGTTTGGGAAACAAATGCAACCATCAGATGCATTTCCAGAGACGTAGTAAGAAGTATGGCAATAACAAAAAATACTTCTGGACAACTACTTTCAAACAAACATTTTTCCTAGTAGTTACTGGGTCTATAGCTGAAGTTCTGCATCCAGCCCTGGGGCTCCCAGCACAAAGGGACATGGGTCTGCTAGAGTCAGTCCAGAGAAGGGCCACAAAAAAACAGAGGATTGGAATACTTCTTTTAAGAAAAAACAGTCAGAAAGTTTGGGTTATTCACCCTGGAGAAGAGAAGGCTCTGGGGAGGCCTTATTGCAACCTTTCAAAAATATAAAAGGGGTTTGTAAGAAAGAGAGACTTTTCACCAGGACCTGTAGTGACAGTTTTAAACTGAAAGAGGGTAAATGAGATTGGACACATGGAAGAAATAATTTACTGTGGAGGGTGGTGAGACTCTGGAACAGGTTGCCCAGAGAAGCTGTGGATGCCCCCCATCCCTGGAAGTGTTCTAGGCCAGGCTGGATGGGGGTTTGAGCAACCCAGTTTAGTGGGAGGTGTCCCTGCCCATGGCAGGGGGGTTGGAACTCAAATGATTTTTAAGGTCATTTCCAAGTCAAACCATTCTATGATTCTATAGTTATTTACCATTAAGTATAAGAGCATTATCTTAAAAATGGACATTAATAAAAAGTGGGGGGTGGGTGTTGGTTTTTTTTCTATTTTTTTTTAATTTTAATTTATTTTGATCAGAAGTTACATGAGTGCAAAACAGACTGCCAGAAGCAAACAAAACCTCTTTTCATTAAAGCCATACACTTACCCTCGTGAACTTAGAGCACATTTCCTCTGCATCCTTTACCATATTTGCTCGCAGCATGTATTTAGCACATTTAGAATTGATAAATCTGTCTGCAGTATCCAAAGACTGTGCTTCATCCATCCATTTGGCAGCTTCCTTGAGGTTACCTACATGCTGTTAGGGAGAAATTAAATAGTTAACTTTCTGTGTAACCCTGCTGTTGACCAGCTCCTGAAATCTACAGTCACTGCCATTTCTCCCTCAGATATAACAAAAGGCATTATTTATTGTTCGCACACCCCTGCCCCCAGATTTTTTCAGAATGGTAATTTGCTGTGAGTTGCTTTGCAAAACCCAAACAAAAGGGTTTTCATTTTCTTCCTGAACAGAACAAAGCCCAAGAAGAAGCTGGCATGAAAAATAATGCCCATAACCAGGGCCAACTGAAATACTATCCACGCATTCACGCCATGTAGATGGGTTGGTTTTGTTATAAAACTAGATACTCCACACGTCCAAATAACACTTCTTACCTTGTAAATTTTTGCTTTTAAATAGAATAACTCTATTAATGTTGGAGTGCTTGCAATTGCAGCATTAATGTAATCCAAGGCCAAAGAACACTGGCCAAGTTTGTCAAAGTGCTGTGCCAGGAAATATCGAACCCAAAGCAGTGTCGTTGGGGGCTCTTTCTCACCATTTTCTGAAAAAAAAAAATGGAAAAAAATTACAGTAACCATTCAGGCTGAAGACTGCTTTAGAAAAACAAACACAAACCCCAATGCTTAACAAACACAGCCTATAGTTGCTGTAATGCATACACTTATCAGTAGGTATTACAATCATCTTCTTGCAAAAAGTATCAACACTTCAACATTTTTTGGTAGCTGCCATAAACAGTATTAGGAATGACAGTGTAATTAATACAAGACTATAGAAACTTACCACATGTACTAAAAAGGTCACAAGTTTTCAAAGAGGCTTCATAACCAGTAACAAGTTCTTGGATTGTAGAGACCTGCGTATAAAGAGATATCAACTTAACTTATGCTTTGCTGTTGTGTTTACAGAAATGAATACGCTGAAAGAGAAGCACTTGGGAACATTAGAGAAAGTATACCAAAGCAGCTCTTTAATTTGGAAAAAAACATAAATTGGATGTAGTCTCATATGGTTTACTTCAGCTTTCACAAGTCACCTTTGATCACCCATTTTGAACTGGTGATAGGCAGGGCAGCAGGTGTAGTCTTTGGCAGCTTAGAGCAGAAAGTAATCAAGTATGTTCAATTAGTACATTTTAAGTTGTAATTTAGAATTTTTGTTTATGATATCAGTTTTTAAGCTTCCAAACTGAGCCAGCTGAAGAAGGGTGCTTTGGAAAAACTCTGCATGACCTTCCCAAAGTGAAGATACAGAAGAGACTTCTGTGGTTTTCTGGCAGGCTGATATGTACAATTAAAGATTTGGATTTTATTCTTAATTTGAAAAGGTATTGTTGCCTGGAATACAGGCTGCATCTTTTTACATTAAAATCTATATACTCATTGACTGAAGGCTAATACCAAAATCAGACCTTGTCAACAATGTTGTTGTTCATTCCAAGGGCTGAAGACTCAAAATTCCCCCATACGGTTTTTGGCCTCACACTGTACAAGGTTGACATTTGCAATCCATACCAGTGTTATCATCTGTGTATATCACAACAATGAACCATTCCAATAGCAGGTTCATGGCTTACAAGTGCCACAGAGTATTTCTAAGCATTTTATGAAATGCTCAACCTATTTTTCAGCTGCACTGTAAATGTGCCTGCCATATCCAGCAAGTAACCAGCCTTGTAAGGGAACAAGAATAATACTGAAGGAGGAAAGATATATGATGTATATATAGAGGGGGAGGGCAACGAAGCTTGTGAAGGGCCTGGAGCATACATCTTCTGGAGAGCGATTGAGGGAGCTGGGACTGTTTAGGTTGAGGGAGAGGAGCAACTGCTTGCAAGGACATTGTAGACAGGTCAGTGCTGGTCTCTTCTCACAGGTAATTAGCGATAGAATGAGAGGAAATGGCTTCAAGCTGCAGCAGGGTAGGGTTAGGCTGGACATTAGGAACAAATTCTTCCCAGAAAGAGTGATCAGACACTGGAATGGGCTGCCCAGGGAGGTGGTGGAGTCACCATCCCTGACTGTGTTTCAGAGTAGATTAGATGTGGTGTTGAGGGATATAGTGTAGGGGAGAACTTTGTAGAGTAGGGCTGGTGGTTGGACTCTATAATCCCAAGGGTCTCTTACAACCTAAATGATTCTGTATATACCCAAAATACACAAAGGACTTAAAAATTAAGATCTGACTGTGAGAGGGTAATTGCTACCCTGGGTGGGATGTGTATGTCTGTTGGTGGTTTGGGGGTGCGTGTGTTGTGGTTTTGTTTGTTTGTTGGGCTTTTTGTTTGAAGTTGGGCTTCAGTTCTTAAGAGAACTGAAAAGTTTAAAGAGTAGCTATTTACAGTTCTTTATTGCATCCAGAATAAATTTTAATTATTCAGTTACTTGAATGAGACTAACCTTTTCTCCTTCAAACAGCTGCAGAGTTCACTGCAACCCATTCCAAACCAGTCACTAGTGTCTTTAAGAGGATGCTGCTGTCTCAGAAAATAGTCCAATCTCACCTCAGTATCAAATCTACCAGCTTTCAAATTGTACCTGTCCTTTCAGGAATTCAATGGATGCAGCAAGTATGTGAACCACCCCCGTGACAGAGCTGCAGACTTTTCCATGTGAGAACACTGCAGTTAACTCCATCCATAGCCTTCCTTAGAAGGCTGGAGGAGAAAAATGAGCCAACAATTCTTCAGCTTCCAGTAGGTAACCTAAAGAGAGGCATCCCTTAGGAAACTTTGGGTATTTACTTTTCAGTAATTACAGCAGATAGGTATTAAAAAAAAAAGAGCAGAATTATCACAAGAATCTCATCCACTCAGATTCATCTGTCTCAAAACTCTTGAATTAAACTGTAAGAGAAAGATGACATAGAAGGATCGTTCTATATTCAAAAGCCATCTAGTATGAGTACTTAGACTGGAAAAAAAAAAAAGAGTACAAGTACAAAGAACAATTGAATTCTGACTGTATTTCCTACAACTAGTACTGTAAGTAGCAGCACTTGAAGAAAGCTTTCTGGTTCCCTGAGTAAGAATTACTATTCTTTATTCAGGAGAATGGGGTGCAGTTGAGGTTGTGACACTGCTCTTTCAGCAGAGCGCGAGAGGCATCCACTAGAATTGCTAAGAATCCTTATGTCTGTGTGAGAAACTGAAAAATAGTTGTACTATTGCTTTGTTATTTCCCAAAGGAAAATGTTCTGCAACTTCAAAACAGTCCTCATCTAGACAAGATGGGATGTCTAAAGACTGAATGACAAACTAAGCCCTTCAACAGCAACCCTGGCAAAGTGCTTTCCCTGGGCCAGAAGAAATCCATGTTGGCATTAACACAAAGTCCTTGTGGCCAAATTATTAGAAGTATCTTTCTCAGCACTATCCAGGGCATACCCTGAAGCAATACTCTAAATGCCTCATGGGAAACAGGAACAACAATAAAAGACAGTCCATATGAGTGCTATGTCAATACTTGATGTCTTCACTACAATGAGATGTTACCTAAGGGAGAGGTAAGAAGGGGCTCACAATGTGCAGAAGTGGCATCCATCAACCCCCTTTCTGGAGTTGTGTGCATTACCAGTCCATTTCTGAGACAGAGGTAATCCTTCACTCAAACACACAAAGCTGGCAAACACAGAGCTGAAGGCTGGGGAGGTGAACCCACAGAAGACAAATACTATGAAGAGTTGGTTCCTTGGTTTTCTTTTGATGCTATGCTCTCCACACTGTTCTGAACAGAACCTTCCCCAGAAACTAACAGAACTAAAAGAATACCTAAGGGCACAACACTTATAAACTTACACGGTTCACAGAAGAACCAAAACACCACTTCAGCAAGGCTCACACTGGTTGATTCCATGTTGTTTTGGGTTTTTTTAAAGCAGTGTTCCTCCATTATTTAAAAAAGGTCCCTTACTTTAAAATCTGAGTCAATATCTTAGGTTATCAGGGTGAAAAGGAAAAGGTGTAGGGTATGCTAATGAACGACTTTCCACTTTTTTCTCAAAGCTGCTATACACTAACTTACTTCCAAAAACTTCCTTAGTCTCAGCTGAAGTTTGTTCCACAACTAGTTGTATAGCTCATATGGTTTTACCCCACACAATGAGGTATGAACCACAGAACAAGCCCATAGAGACTATTCAAAAAAATTACCCCAAGTGTGATAGGCAATTCAGCATCATACATAGAATTTCTGTTGCTCACATTTTACTGTATTGCTTACATCTGAATGCAATAAAAATATAATCATGGCTCATTATAGATTATTTTACCACCTCATGCCATACAAGAATAAACAGGAAAACACAACAAGCAGCCTTTTACTTAGCACAAGTCTCCTTAAATTTCTTAGGCATCTTTGACACACACGGATGCTAAGTCCGTTTCTGTAAGAAGGTTCCCTATTTCATGTAACACACAATGAAAGCGTTGCTTTGCAACTACCAACAGTTCAGATGTAGGCACATCTCTTTAAATTTGCTCACAAGATGGAATGAGCCATCAATATTCCCACTTCCCCAAGAAAAGCACTAGTGGATGCGTACAGATGCTCACGCATACATAGGGCAAAACAGTCTGGCACTGGCAGTAAAACAGACACCTAAAGGGAAGTTCCACAGCCTTTTCAAGTTGACCTAAATGAGAGTCAACCGCCCCTCAAAAACAAAAAACAACCAAACAATCAATGGTATTTCATTCAGCTTTGTTCCTTGTTCTAGTTTGCTAAGCAGCTGCACAGAACCTTGCAGTGGAAACCTAGGTATTCTACAGTCAGCTTCAAGCACCTGTAAAAACACCCTACCACTCAGCTTGCAACTGGCCATCTTGACTGGCTAATAGATATTTGTTACTATAGTTGTTTTCTATAAAGCTAATCCTAATTTCTATAAAACTATCATAGTTAATCACCAACTTCAGCATTTCTCAGCGTGTGGTGGCTAAGCAGACATAATTTTCAGGAATTTCACCAAAAAGCTACTGGCTTATACAGACTGGCTAGACACAAAAGCAGCAACACTGTGGTAATGGAAAGTAGAATAGAGAACAAAAACCTAACCTCCCCCACAGTCTTGGAAAGTCATACCTTTTCTTTGTTGCCTGATCATTTAAGAAATCGGTTAATGTAAGTGGTAATTAGTGTTCTATTAGATATGCTTCTTTAGAGCTGGTTCACACATAGGGGTTTATTGCATATTTTCATTAAAAAAAAATGGACACAGAAGAGCTTTATTAGCTTTCAGATTTTTCTTTATGCTTAGTTCCTTACAACTAAACACCTCTATTATTAACTTGGAATCATTTTCACACATGAAAACCATCCAACGCAGTGTCAGCCACAATTAGAATGTAAAATTTGCTAAAAATCAAGCATAGCTAGGGCTCTTTTTTGCCCTGGATTAGGTTTGGAAGCGTGCCTTATGATCCATGTCATTGCTAGTGAACCACGTGTCTTCCTGAACAGTACAGATGCATCGCAGTTTGTGTGTAACCTGTACCTGCCTGACTGTACACACCGTCAAATCCTACTCCCATTTAACATGTCAAGGCAATGCCAATTGCTGTGGCAGTGAAGATTACTGTTGCTGCTACCACTGGTAACAGCTATTCCTGAAATAAAACAAGTGACGCTTTTTTCTAGGTTCAGTACCACCAATGAGCACATGGGTCATTCAAAATGCTAAACTGCAGCCACAAAAAAGCCTTCCCCCATTTATTGAAAGGAATTTACTTTTTGAATGACAAAAAAAAGTCCTAACTTGTAACATGCTATTTTGTACACTTGCTGTGCTGAAACAGCTTAATTTCTTTTTCAAGGCATACTATGTACAAGCATAATGAACTGGAAAGATTATAGTACAAGTACTACAAACATATATATTGATAAACAGTCATTTGTAATTTTGACTGACCCACACAATGTTTCTAGGCACATGTGACTGCATTAACCAGATTTTGTCTTGAACGTGTGCACTGGAAACATATTTTGTCCCATATATGACAGGCTTTGCACTTGTAAGGATTTCTCAGAGGAGAGAGCTGTCAGCTGGGAGAGAGCTGCTCAGTACAGCAGCTTTGCAGAGAGCCAACTACTCAAGCAGAATGGCAAACAAGTCCCAACGAGAACGTTCTTCACTGAAGAATTCACTGCTGCTTCGGAAAGGCCTAGCACGTGTATGCGTACACACTGGAAGTACGGCTGCACAAGCTCCTCTGGAACGATGCAACCCTGTTACAAGTGCAGGATCAGGCCTCATGTTGAACAAAAACTTTAAGTAGGATGATTATAAATACAAGAGACAGCCATAAATTTTAAGTGCTTCAAATGTAACTGAGTATTAAAGCAACTCCTTAGAAGTTATTTTAAAAGCAATAATCCTTGAGTATCTTTATAAACAAACTGTTGGGCATCTATTTGGAATGGAAAAACAAATGTAAGGTTTGGCCAGACTTGGCAATGAGGTCTTCAGCTTTGAGATAGCTGGGAACTGTCAGAATTGCTCAACCCTTTTCCATGCAACACCGCATCTTCCCACTCTGAAATAAAAGTATGACTAGAGTAATTAAATATTTCTTCAAATTTAACTACACCTCTGGTTACATTATCTAACAAAGTTTAACTTCCCTCAAAAAACTAAGGGAGACCTCAATGAAAACATATAGTGGCTATAGGTGCAGCAAATACACTGCCCACAGTAAAGCTCAAGAATACTCCCAAGACTACTCAATGTTCACTTGTATCATAAATATCTAATTAGACTATGATGTTCCTATCATGTTTCTACACAGGAGATCTTGTTTTGGAAGTGAAAGCTAACAGAGATTAGCAGTTTACACAACTGTCAGTGAGAGATTACAGTTTAGACAACTTTTGTGCAGCAACTAGTGTTCAGCAGGACGGCAACATCACAGTGAGAACAGACTGTCCCCAGGAGACCTGTCCCGCAGTGGTGAAGCTGTAAAATGTATGACCAAATTAAAATAAAGACATAGGGACTCCACAAGACTGCTAAAGGCTTGATTCAGTTCCTTTTCTGATTTTACACTTCCAAACTTCTTCCACTGTATTTTCAAAATAAGCTATAGACACTTGGCATGCCAGTCTACTACTGACACTTGTGTCTAAATTTAGCAGATGAACAAGTAGGCTTCTCTATTTCCAATTACACAAAGACAGACCTCTAGAAAAAGCACACAGCTCAGATGTATTAGATGTCTTTTATCTAGGAATTAGCCCCAAAAGGATAAACAGACTATAAAACAACTACAAAAGAGATACTGTATGTTTCCCCACACGTACTGTTACAGACACATGGAGCCTTATGAAACAAGCTTTTACAGTTTGATGGTGATAAATTGCCAAGTCGTGCCAGGAGAGCACTTCATACAGAAGGCAGACTCTGAAGTTTATCCATTATTTTTAATTCGCTCCACCCCAGATTAATTTACACTTCAAAGTAAACTGCAAATATTTGGTAAGTTAAAAAACCTGACATATTCTTTTATGAGTGTAGGACAGAAGAAAAACAATAAAATAATTCAGAGACAACTGGCTAGCTTAGACTTACTGTTCTACCAGCAGTCTAACACTAAAGACAAGAGGTTGCAAGGTACAAACCAAGGAGTCACTCTAGAGACAGAAATACAGATACCAAACAATGCAGTGTCAAGTATTTTGTTACACATTTTTTCCTGAAGTGCCTTTGCCTCGTATGACATAAACTAGAGAGTGAAGAAAATGAGAAAGAAACAGGATTAATGTTCTGTGAAAGTACTAAAACCCATGAAACACATTTTTGCTTTCATTTTCCTCCTGCATCAAAACATCCGGGTGGACAGATGATGGTAAGCAGTGGATGTGATGTACCTTGACTCCAGTATAGCATTTGACACAGTCTCCCACAGCATCCTTGTAGCTAAACTGAGGAAGTGTGGCCTGGACGATAGGGTAGTGAGGTGGATTGTGAACTGGCTGAAGGATAGAAGCCAGAGAGTCAATGGGACAGAATCTACTTGGAGGCCTGTGTCTAGTGGAGTCCCTCAGGGATCAGTACTGGGACCGGTACTGTTCATTATATTCATCAATGACTTGGATGAAGGAACAGAGTGTACTATCAGTGAGTTTGCTGATGACACCAAACTGGGAGGAGTGGCTGACACGCCAGAAAGCCGTGCTGCCATTCAGCTGGACCTGGACAGGCTNGAGCTGGGTCTCTTTAGCTTGGAGAAGAGGAGACTGAGGGGTAACCTCATTAATGTTTATAAATATGTAAAAAGGTGAGTGTCAGGAGGAAGGAGCCAGGCTCTTCTCAGTGATATCCAATGATAGGACAAGGGGCAATGGGTGCAAGCTGGACCTGAGGAGGTTCCACTTAAATATGAGGAAAAACTTCTTCACAGTGAGAGTAACAGAACACTAGAAGGGGCTGCCCAGGGAAGTTGTGGAGTCTTTCTCTGGGGACGTTCAAAACTTGCCTGGATGTGTTCTTGTGTGCCCTGATCTAGGTGTTCCTGCTCTGTCAGGGGGATTGGACCAGATGATCTTTCAAGGTCCCTCCCAATCCCTGATATTCTGTGATTCTGTGATCCAGAACCATATTTTCTAAATTCCATGTCACCTGAGGTCAGTGAATGCTTCTGAAGATAATCATCCCTGGAACCATAACTCCTGAGCTATATGCTCAATGCTTACAGAATCTGACCTTGACATCTTACTGCCTGTTTTAAATGTGAATTATGGATAATACTTCCTCTCTTATTGTAGTGTTTCAATACTAGTAACTTGTGGGATGTGACATAAGCCACAGTGCATGAGAAAACTGCCGAAACAAAGGTTTGTGTTATGGTACAGTATGTAAACACACTGAGGAAAATAGCATTCTTCATTTTAGAGCACTCCGCTTCCCAGTTTTACTATTACTTCTAGTGCTCAAGTCATAAAACTGTTGACACAATGGAGTGAGTTAAGAACAGCAGAACAAGTTTATAGTGAAAATATTACAACACTCCTAAGAAGACAAATTCAGAGCAAACCAACATGCTAAGATGTTACTGTGGTCATCACAGAACTTATTTCATAAGCAACTGGCTTTTTGAAAGCTTCTGGGTAAGTTCAGGGACTGCACAAGAGAAAAATAATTTCACATGAGCAGGGCACCAGTAGGAACAACAATGAGCAGAGTTGAGAGCATTTCTTGTGGGTCTTCAGATAAGCACTTGCAACAGTTATTCCCAACACAGCCTACAAGAGTTCTATTGATAAAGTAGTTTGTAAGTCAGATGCTATATCAATCAGTCAGCTCTTGGCTTACGTTACCTCAGGAACCCAAACTGCCAGCCATCATGTCCTACACTACCCATTCTTATTATAGACTGGGAGCATCCTACCCTGGCAGTACCTACAATGAAGTTCCTCATCCTTCTCCTTCCTCCACTTATGTTAAAATAATTTCCTTACTCCTCTTTGATACAGTTATATAGTAGAAGTGCTGTCTTTTGCTAGGAATGCACCAGTTGTTAACCAGATCCTGAGCAAGTCCACTTACCAGCTTTCCCTGGGATTTTAACTCAGAGACACTACTTCCTAAAACTTAAATGAACGAGAGGCTGTCCTTGGTTGATCTTACAGCATTATTTCTTAAAGTGACTCCTAGTGGAACTACTGTTTTTTACTTCCTTATGCAATCCACCAGTAGGTCACAGAGGGCATCTAACTACAGTAACAGTTGCAACTTGCTTTAAATTCCTTAGCTTTCTGTATCAAGGAGGGAAAACGCCTTCTTTCCTGAAAGGGTTAAAGAAAGATCTTCACTGGAGACAGCCTACCTTCCTGTGTAGACAGTCTTACATCTTTTTTTGAGACTGTTGTTTCTGAAGTTTCTTCCAGCCAGACATTTTCTCTCATCCAGTACTTCCTCACAGTCTCCATGTTTTTAGTTACTCAGTAAAAGGGCACATGTGCACTAATGTCGAGCTTCAATGGGATCAAGGCACCTGCAACACAACCGATGCAAACCTTGATGTTGACTAATTGAAGATCTTCACTCTGGATTTTTAATGGGCACAGAGACCAGCATGTATAGGGGAACCAAAGTGCATTTCTGAATACTGATCAAGTACAAAGAGAACTTTTTGGGGGGGCAGCATTTCAAGATCAGTCTCTTGTGAGGACCAGCAGAAATACAGAAACTATTTTTAATGCATTGGGACAGCAGCTTCCAGAATGTGAACGTTGCTATATCCCAGACAATTGCTTATACCTCAGGTTATTGGCTTCCAGCAGAAATATTCTCCCAAGAGCCACAGCTACCTTCACCTTGAACACTAACTTTGTAGGAACCGCTCACAGTAATGCAGGTGGCACTCCTAAAAATAACGGGCTTGCTTCTTGAATATGCAAAAAAAAAAGACTACAGCTTCTTTCCAACAGAACAGGTATTTTGCCAACTGTGTGAATTTTATTATCGTATCAATATAATAAACGTAATTTAAAGTGCCAAGCATACTGGCTATTTAGAAATTATACCAGCCTAATTAAAAATATAATGAAATAAGCCTCTGTGCTATAGAGCAGGTTTTTAAATTGAAGGTCTAGCAACACAGGAAACTCCAGGAGAACAGCAAAACTACAAAATGCTTACAGTATAATAGAGGAAAAGGCTAGTAGCAAGACAGTAAGTTTCCTATATCAGAAAAAGGGATTAAGACACCCATACTTAAGCAGTTAACAAAAACACGCTATACTGTGTTGAGACATTTCCCTTGTAAATGCTGTGTGTTGACATGTAACTAAAACAGTCACATTTCAAAACCTCTAATTTCCTCAGCAGTAAAGTGGTTATTTCAGTAAAGTGGCTTCACAAGTCACAAAAGTGAAAATTTGCATACTATTTGATAAGTATCAACCACAGCTAAATTCCCCTCCATTCACATTTTCTAAAGCCACGTTTGCTTTGGGGACCATTTCAAAGTTCTAGAGGAAAGCAGGATATCTTGTTTGTAAAAAACCCCACAATACAAACTCACTTTTCTTATGTAGGGTAAAGTTGCTCTTTTGTTATGGTCTCCCCTGCTGTCCTCCCATATATCTCTCACTTGCTTAGAATTAACTTGCTTTAGCAACTGACAATTCTTACTACTTAGTCCATAGCTGAAAGTGACAAAGACGACAATTTAAAATGCAAGTTACCTCCACAGTATGCTTATGAATTGATGATGCAGAAGTCTAGTTTATGGCAAGATCAAGAAAAATCAAGTGAGTAAATCTCCAAAAGCAGTATGAGAAGCACATGTTTTAAATAGCATTCTTAAAAGAATCTACCTTCCAGCAACAGTGTATTAACACAGGAAGTCAGGAGAAAGAGCACAGCACACTCTGACCCCACCACTGTCACAGATTGATATGGGGTTGGAGGGAACCTCTGGAGATTGTCTAGTCCAACCCCCCAGCCAAAGCAGGTCCACCTAGAGCAGGTTGCACAGGAACGTATCCAGGCAGGTTTTGAATGTCAACAGAGACTCCACCACCTCTCTGAGCAGCCTGTTCCACCAAGAGTCCCTGCTGCATAACAAACATGAACGGGTCTGCTGGACCAAACTGTTTCTATCAGTAGGCAACAACTCAAGTTGAACACAAGCTTGTTACTATAGTTACTCCTGACCTGAGAAATAACCTAGATAATTATGACTTTACTAGAATGGCATCAGTGTCTCTTCCTCCAATTTTACTTTGCCAACTAGATGAGGGGCAAACTCAGCTTCAGTGAACAGCCAAGCCAACAGCTTGGCCAAGCAACTACTGATTTCTAGTTCAAAGCATTCTTTATACAGCTCTTCCCTTTACTTGAGACTACAAGCAAATGATCACTGGAAAAAAACAAAAACCCAACCCAAACCAAAACAAAAACAAAAACACACCAAAAAGACCCCAAGCCTGCCAAATGCATATCTATTACATTGTCTCTTAGGATCTGCACTGTGGAACATTGCAGAAATAAACAGGGATGCCGTATGTGCTGCTTGGAGAGCTCCAAAATCAAGGATGATGGAGAACTGTACTGAAACAATGGTTGGATCCCTCCGTATATAAAGGCAAAACATCCTTGGCTTAACCCAATTTTGCTCTTGAATAAACAACCTGCTCTTTTGGAAAGTGTCAACCCTGAAGCAGCTATTACAGATGCTTCACTTGACACGTGGCGAACAATGCACGTACTCACATTTAGTCTAATACTAAGGGGAATCAGCAGTAATTCACCTGTGTTTGAAATGAATCCATTTCTAAAAGGCAGATTCTGTTGACAAGTGCCAGTTTTTCCCTGTATGGATGGCCTGAGAAGCAGAAAAGCAAGAAAAGTTGATCTGCAGTTTAAACATCCCCGTGATGGTGTTTAGCACAGTGCCTTCCCAGTGCCTTTCCTTTCTAGGTACCTCTTCCCCCAGAATTCTTCCATTGTCTCAACAGAAATTATCCAGATGTAGTTAATAAGGGGCAGAAAGAGTCACAGGAAAAAACGATGGAATGAACTTAGAGTCTTGCAGAGCAGCAGGACATTCACAGGGCTCCCTCTTGGTGTCCTGAACAACAGCCAGACCCAAGAGTGTGTTTAATGAGGAATTGCACCAAACCAGGCACAGGCTGGTATTTGAGAAGGTGACTGAACTCATAGCTAAGACACACGTGTTTACTGTGAAATGACTGAGAATTTGGTATTCTAAAAGCCATTCTAAATTTAAAACAAGATATTTGTTCAGACGACAACCAGAAGTCGCTGGCATTTGTTTTAATACATAAACCAATATTCAACAAGCTACAGAAAGACTTCAAGTCTATACTCATATTTGCCCACCTTCATTTCTCCCTTCCAATTAGCAGCCATCTGTTCATGTAGATAACCAATTAAAGTTTCATTCATGTAGATTAGAACATGTTCTTTTGAAAACTGAATTTTCAATTTTTGACAGAAAACAGCAAGTTCTTGCTGAATGACAGACAACTACATAACACCACCACAAAAACATTAAGACTATTTTTTTCTTTTACCCATACTTTGATAAAGTCATGCTTCATAAAACACACCAATGAAATCACTATCAACTTGATCCAACATACACAGCTACAGTAATAACTTATGCAAGAGAGTGGGNCATGCCCTAGAGGCTCCCATATATTGAACAGAAGGAAGATGTGGCCAATGTCTTCCAAATGTACAGTGGCTACTTCAAGAATCATTTGAAAAACAAACCCGCCCACCCCTATTAATGTCTTTGTTACTGATTAAGGTGTTTGGTTTTTTT
>VZTM01026700.1:1284-15050 GCA_013400555.1 Jacana jacana | reverse complement strand
TTTTTTTTTTCCTTTGGAAATGTCACTGAGGAGATGCTTTTTGTTCAGTTGTGAGGGACTTAATTTCTTATTCTCCTCTTTTTGAAAACAATCTTAAAATCTACACCTTGATTCCCAACTGCTCCTCTTATTGGGAATATTTACACTGGAGACCAAACAGTGTTTCTAAGCTCCTGGCTGCCTGGAGCAGTCCACCCCTCGTATGTCCTAACTATATCCCAGGATGATATGCAGGCATGTGCTATTACCACTGCTCTCCTCCCAATGGGTAACAGTCAGAAAGTAGCTTCTGTGATAAAGTCTTCAGACTGTTGGCTAGAAATAGCTTCTGTGATAAAGTCTTCAGACTGTTGGCTAGAAAAAACACCTATTAGCCAGGAAGAAACCAAAAGGTGAATAAATAAAGTGAGGAAACCTTGACTTTGTTTTACTTGAGATGATAGAAATTATATTTTTTCTCCATGTCTTCTTTCTTCTAACTGCAATAAACAACTCCACTTGTAAGATGAAGAGCAGTTACCTCAGACCACAGCATAGTGAGAGAAGTTATACAAGGATAGGAGGTACCAAATTTTTCTGCGATGTAGAGCTTTTAGTGTCAATGTATTGCTTTTGATAAATTTGACTCATAAAGTAGGTAATAATTTATACAGTACCTATTTATACACACCAGTGTACTTCCTGCCATTCCTAAGTCCAAGACACATTTAATTCTGGGATTAAAAATCATGTTGCTGAATGATTTTATGCAAATATAGAAATAATTTGCATTGTTAAATTGATTCTTTTTCCTACCAAAACAGAAAGAAAGAGTACAACAGAATAAATAAAATGAACAACAACTTATAATGTTATTGATGGATATTTACAAACTGCAGGGTCATGCCATCTTCTTTATCACTGAAAGATTATTGTTCTTTTCATAATTTAAATAATAGTAAAGGACTCATTTGCTTTGAGCTTTATAAAATAAGTATCTGCCCAATATTTAAGCCATGAATTTTGGTCTTGTTCTTCTGCTGTACAATTTATTACATATGTTTATTGCATCCTTATGGAATCACTTTTATTTCATGTAACAAAGACTTTGTTAGTTATCTGTATTTTGTTACCTACTGCTTGCAGTAATTAGAAAGTATCTAAGGAACAATTTTTGTTTTCTGAGGAAAAAGATGGGCAAAATTTAAAGAAAAAAAAATATTTTTACCTCAGTTTATACTGCTTGTCATTTCATCCGCCTCTAGGGTCAGAAGGGTAAAAATTAGAAAGCTGTGGATAGAAGGTATGGGATAACATCTACTATATACGTTGGATACCAGTATCAGTAAGGGTCAATGTTGTAATAAAAAACAAAAACAAATATATTGTTGGAGACAATCTGGTTCCCTGGAGATAGGTGAAAATATTTAGTTTTAGATGTGTTTATTCAGGTTCTTTAATTTATGTTTTTGGCAAGAGAATAATTAATTGTATAGAGCTGTGGTCCTAGAGGTCTAAGAAAATTTGTACTTTTTAATGTCTCTTGTAGGAAATTATGGCGCTATCCATTGCTTATTGAAATGTTTCCAAAATACATATTCAGTCTGTCCATTTTGAGGTGGTTTAAATTATACTGAAAAAAAAAATGGTGTACCAGACCAAAAAAAAGACCTGTCTCTACTCATCCCTGAGAGCATCTTAGTTTGCACCAAAAAATCACAGTGACTCCCAAGACATTTGTGAAAATCTTTTTTTTTTTTTTCAATATTTCATTTACTTAAAAACATTTCTATTTTACAAGAACTCTTGATAATAGTTCTTGCACCACCCCTAGCACTGTTCAAGGCCAGGCTGGATGTGGCTTTGAGAAACCTGATCTAGTGGTAGGTGTCTCTGCCCATGGCAGAGAGTTGGAAGCCGGTGATCTTTAAGGTTCTTTCCAACTTTAACCATTCTATGATTCTATGATTTCTGCCTGCAGTCTTTAAACATGTACAGAATTTCTCTTAATTCCACTCTTTAAAGCCCAGCTCATTCAATAACTTCCTGCAAATCCTCAGCTTATTTCTGTCAATCCTTTAATAACTCTTCTTCCATTTTCTTCCAAAAGGAAATGTATGAATAATACTATTCCCAAAATAGTATTTCTATCAGAGTTAAACCTGATGGTTCATGTGTAAATACAAATATATTCAAAGAAGACTGAATGTTATTTTCTGGGAAGTTCTATAAAATATATTTGTAGTTTTTGCATGCAGTTTTCACAGTGGCAAATTTATCTGTGTTAATAACACTCATAGTCTTGTAAACTTAATGAAATAATTATCCACAGTTTCAAACTGTAAAAGTATAAATACCTTCATGTGATTATTATCAATATTTTACTATGCTGCTGTTTTTCATATATGGAAACTCATTTTACTACATCAGACAATTACATTCTTATAGTGAAGATTGTTAAAGATTGAAGTGTTATCATCAATAGATACCTTTGGAATGTCTTACGCAAGCATGGTAAATAAAATTAATATGTAAAGTAAAACTTGTGGTTTTCTAACATAATCACCACACATTTTTATCACACTGAAAAGTTACACCCCAGAGGTCTCCCTCGATATAGTCATATATTGCTGTTGTTTTTCACTTTGTTCCTGTTTCTGTGTACCTGGACAATGATTTAGCATTCCCTAGGAAACATGAATCTGTGCAGTAGGATGCAAATAACCATCACCAATTACAGTTTGAAGGTGCCTTTATGTGAAATTTATTGATCATTGTGATCATTTATTGATCATATCTGACAGATACAAATCACCAAGATAAAGGCTGAATGCACGTAGAAAATTAGCTGCATACCTTGGCCTTACTAAGACCTCTCTAGACCAGATTGAATACCCAGTGATGGAGAAAAACTTGCGCTTTTCTAGACCTAGCATCCTTTTCACAGGTAACTAACTTCTTCAGAACTATCAATCTGCTGGCTCTAGCTAAAATTGAGCTCACTTAGAAGAAACACATATTACTTTTTTAAAATTCATTATCCTACATATCAGCTATGAGCTTTTAGAATGCTTCACTGTGCTTTCTAATATCTCAGTTCCCCAGCTATTCACCCACTGCCACTGTCGTTTCTTTAGGTTCACTGTTTTCATCTAGTGATCTTAAGAACATTAGTTTGCAAAAGTCTCCTTGCAAGATTGAATTATACAGACACAAAAGAAGTCAGAAGCACTTACAGGAAGAAGAGATTACACTAGATGTCTTCATCCTGACACTTAAATGGAGTGTGACATTCTTAAAATATTAGTAGAACATGGGACGTCAAGAAAATAGTAAAATATTTGTGTCTATTAACACAAAATAAGTGTAGATGCATAAAGGAAGATTCAAAACCAGAAATGACAGGGTAGGTTAGGAAAAAAAATCTAGTAAGGCACTAATACTATCATGTGGAGAAAACAGTATTGTACTTTATAACATATGAAAGCTTCTGTCTATTGTATGAAAGAGATAAAATAGAAAAGTGGTAAGTACTGCTTAATCCAAACTCATTGTTCATGCCATACACTGCTCATTCTCTGGCAGCAGTCCAAGGATAAGCTTCAGTAGTATGTATGTACAGGCTGCTTGCATAAGTATTTTAAAAATACTATTCTGAGCCAGTGCAGTAAATAATACGATTTATTAAAATAAATAAAATATATGAACTAAGGTCACTTGGTAGTGCAAAGAATGGAGTCATAAATCTAATCTTGCTCAGCCCTGTGATTGGCAGACTCAGATTTTCCCACTCAAAGAAACATTAACTGAAATATGCAAAGAGAAAACAGCTCAAGCCTGTGACCTTCTAATGTACTTTAGTAATAGTTTACAGGGGCAACTGAGAACAAAGCAAACAAAAATTCCTTCTCCAGGTAAGCAGTTCCCCATTTGGTCCTAATCTGTTTCTTGTCTTGTAACGTTTAGGGAATACTGAAAACTTCTGTTTCTGTGAAAGAAAACTGTTATCAAATATGTAATTAAATAAAACATAATATATTGCTTATCTACTAGTTCTACTACTGACAGGATTAAATTGTCCTTTTTATGATTGAAACTGTGAGATTTATTTAGCATTGGCCAGTATCTCAATGAAAAAAAAAGTATTAACATCTAAATAAATTATTTATTTTCTTCACATGAATTTTCCCCTGTGCATAACTTCACAAACTGGAAATGAAACTGTTTCATGCTGAGATTATTCAAATTTTCTACAGGAGGATGAGCAGAGGGTCTTCAGAGGCAAAAAAATTCACCAGTTAATCATTCTTTGAGAAAAAATATAATCCATATTTTCAATGGTATTTTGCTGGAACTGTATCCACGCTCCTTAATTTTAATTACTGCAGATATGATGTTTACCATATTTCTTAATGTTCTTACCTTCCAAAAGTATCCTACCAGTTAGTTACTCTCCACTAGAAACAAGAAATACATCCCTTAGAGTTTGTATAACATAGAATCTTGAGTCATAGTATCATAGAATCACAGAATCATAGAATGGTTTAGATTGGAAGGCATCTTAAAGATCACCAAGTTCCAACCCCCCTATGTCAACCATACCACACAGCTTAGTGTCACTAGCAAACTTGCTGAGGGTGCACTCAGTCCCACTGTCCACATTGCCAAGAAAGACCTAAGACCTCAAAGAGCATCTGTCCCAATGTCAACCCCTGAAGGACCCTACTCATCGCTGGTCTCCATCTGGACATCAAGCTGTTGACCGCAGCTCTTTGAGAGAGACCAGCCAGCCATCTCCTTATCAACAGAGTGGCCTGTTGAGAGCAGGCCCTTTAAGAGGGAGTTACTGAAAGGGCACATATGCAAATAAGTGGAAGTAAGCGAAACGAAGTATAGTGAAGGCGAAACAAAGTGTGGGAAACAGCAAATGACACAAATGTTGTAGCCAATCATGGGGCAACTTTAAGCCTGTGGAAAGTGCGTGGAAAGCTCGTGGACAATACCCCTCTCCCTATCCGAAATGTAGTGCTTAGTGAATGAGGACCTGTAACTGTAGAGCGATGGAGGTGCTTCCCGACTGGGTGTGTGCTTCCTGTGTGGGCTTCCTGACTGTGTGTGCTGCCTGGGGTGTGCTTCCTGGGGTGTGCTTCCCGACTGATGTGCTTCCCGATGGGTGCTTCCTGGGAGTGCTCCCTGGTGCTTCCTGGGAGTGCTCCCTGGTGCTTCATGGGTGCTTCCTGGGTGCGCTTCCTGATTCGGGTGCTTCCTGATTGATGGCTTCCTGATTGATTGTGTCAGGCTCGACTACTCCTGGCCGCGGCAGTGGCCCATCCCTCAGATCCATGTCTCTCCAAGTTAGAAACAAGGACATCATACAGGACAGTGCCAAAGACACAGAGAAGATGTCAGTTGCTCTTCTCTTATCCATCAACACTGTAATGCTGTCGCAGAAGACCACCAAATTTGTCAGGCACAATTTTCCCTTGGTGAAGCCATGTTTTCTGTCACAAATCACCTCTCTTGTTTTTCATGTCCCTTAGCACAGTCTGTAGGAGAATCTGTTCTGTGTTCTTGCCAGGCACAGAATCATAGCATTATCTGGTTAGGAAGGGACCTGTAAGGTCATGTCTAGTCCAGCCATCAACCTAACTGATAAAAAGCAACAACGCATCACTATACCATGTCACTAAGTACTATGTCAATCTGTCTTTTGAATAACTGCAAGGATGGTGCCTCAACCACCTCCCTGGGCAGCTCATTCCAATGCTTGATTTGAGATAACATCTCAAATGTGATGGAGAGTGGCTTAGCAATTTCATCTGCCGGTTCTCTTAGATGCCTCTCATCTATCTGTGCACCTTCAGGTGTCTTAGAAGGTCAGATCCAATCTTCTCCTAGTGTGGGTGATCATCATCACCAGTACTAATTGTCAGTTGCTAGTTTTGATATCATGGAACAGGGCTCCTACAGATAGCTGTACTGCTTACCACAGTTCCCTAATTTAACTACTGATGATGAAATACCTTAAATAGAATTAATACTTCTTCTGTTGTTGCATTAATTATAGGAAGAAAGGGGGGGAAAAAAACCAACAACAAAAAAAACACCCCACCAAACCAAAAAAAAACCCAACACAAAAAAAAAGGGCCATTTTTCTCATTATAATAAGCAGAACACACATGTGTATAGTAACAGGATACTGTACCTATAAACAGACTTCTAACATATACTCTGCATCTTTTTTTCCTTCTTAGAGAGTGATTCCTGTATCAAATTCATAACAACATGTAATTGTACAATGCGTTTCTTTTAGAAAATGATTGATTCCAAAATGTCGAGTGATGAAAAATCCACTGTGATCCTAAATGTAACGTTCCAATGGTTAATTACATTCATTGTTAAAAATGTTTCCCTTTTTTATGTCGTGAATTTGTCTACCTTCAGCTTCTGGCCATAGCATCTCATTGTAATTTTGTCTGTGTAGATCAAAGAGGTCTCTTCCCCTGGAAATCTTTTTGTGTTAATACTGATCATCCATAATTCTATAGGTTGAGTCTTGATGTTACAAAAGTTACTTTGGTTTTTCATAGCATTATTGTTATCTTACACTAAGTGAATACAGGAATGTAAAGTTGAAATGCCTGGTATATTTCACATTGCTTTATTTTAGTCTTTGCATCTGTTTGACAATCTGAATTACTATTGAAACTTTGGGGAGTTTATAAGTGTCCCTGTCAAAATAGTTTTTTTGACAATATGACAAAATTGGACAAAATATTTTTATAAAATATTTTCCAAAATCTGTGGGACCCTAGAGGCTTTTTTTGTTTGTTTGTTTGGTACTGTAGCCAATGATCCTGACATGGCATAATGTTTTAAATCATCCTTTTTCTGCCTGAAGTGACAACGCACTATGAGAAAGAGAAGCACTTCAAGGAAAAACAAAAAAAGTCAATCTCTGAGGTCAATACCTGAGACTTCGTATGTAAACAAGATATGCAATATGTTTTAAAGTTAAACCATATTATTAAATTTAGTTAGTATAATTTTAATTTTAAGAAATTGCTTTAAAGTAACCTCACACTGATCCACTTTTTTGTTGTCATTTCTTCAATAAAAATTGATAACACGTTCTTGTCCTTGCAGAATTATAGTATTGACAGAGGAAATTTAATGCCGTGAATGATTAATGACCAAGGTAGTGCTCTGTCAAACATACAACATGCACTGTGATATTCGATGCATCTGACAGCCCAAGAATGATTATTCTTTAGAGGAACAGAAAGCAGACTGACAAAATTACAGTTACCGATGCATCCTGCTGCATCAATAAAATGGCACACTACAACAAATGGGACTCTTGACCTCATCACTTACAGAGGAGCAGATCATTTGTATAAACAAGTTATTTAGGTGCTTAGACAGTTTTCTTCAATGTGCTTTGTGTTTGATTAATAAGGCCTCCCTCCGTCTTTTGCACAACATGTTAGAGAGTGTTTGAGAAGGGAGAGAAGCAAAGCATAGTCTTGAGGATGAAGCAATATGCTAGAGATTTCGAGTCTGCACAGATCTTTTCTACAGATCTTTAATTCTAAATTGGGCAAATTCCATATTTGCTAAAGCTTCATCTCAAGAAAGTATCATGTATAATTATGCTTGTACGTAATGTGTAAACATTGTAAAAGCCCAGAAATGCCAACTCCATTCTCACTGTAGACCTTTTGTATGTGTTATTGTGAGAGTTGTGCTGACTTTTAAACCAACACAGCTGCTACTTTCTCCCCTAACTACAGATATCCTTTCTCCTAGCAGGCTAGTAAACAGTTTTCATCATGCTTTAGGTATTTTTTTCTCTTTTCTGCATCCCATTTTGATATTTGAAAATATGAGAGAAAACAGAGCAGTTTCTGTTACTGACAGAGAGCTTTTCTGGAATGTTATGCTGTGTACTTTCATTGGAAAATGAGAATTTGCTATAAAAGCAATGTTTTATTCAAACATTCATTTAAACTAATGTTTTCTGAAATAGCAAGTTTTCTACGCCCATCTGTTTAACTTGTAAGGAATGAATTTTCAAAGGTCATTCTAGGTATCCTAGTATTTCAAGTTGTCATCAGTTTCTAAACTATAATGCAGGAAAATGTTTCAAATGCAGGATTGTCTGATTTCTAGGTTATTTCCATTACGCAGGGAAAGTAACTACAGAGGACTCTATACAAGCTATCTGAAGAATCTCCATGCATCAGGCAGCCTGTGTGTGTTTCTTTTTCTGAAAATAACAAAGCAAGTCATGAATGTATTTTTATTTTTTTAAAGCAATTTGTAGATTTGCATTATTCTTTTAAAATAAAAATTGCTCTATGTTTCAAATTAGAACAATCATGTTGAAACAATTTCTGATTTTTCTAAAGAAAGAAATACAACATTTTTTTTTATTATTATTAGTTTTAGATCTCAGATAGTCTGGTTAATTTTCTTACTTTTGTCTTTCATGTTGTTTCTTGTCACGATTGAAAGTCGAAAAAGGACATTGCTGAACCGAACGATAAAATATGTGCTTAAAGTTCAGTTCCAGCCAGAGAGCGACAGATCTTAGACATCTGTCAGAAATGTCTGCCAGATTAATTAATTAAAAAATAGAAATCAGATAATTTACCTTAGACAATCCAAGGCATGTTGGGAGTCTCTTTAGATCCACACTTCTTATAATAGCCGTAAGAACGAGTAGGCTGTGCAGTCATATATTAAGTACTATTTTATGTGGTTTTTTAGCTTTTATTTATTTTTATATTTTCCTTATTTTCTGGTGTGTTAGCAGCTTTGTTGAGGCAAGACAGAAACATTTTGCTTTTTTTTCCTTCTTCACAATTGTTATATCTTAAATGCAGAAATACTGATCTGCAATTTAAGTTACTCCAACTCATCTGGACTTTCATATTCTCCAATAGTTTACCTTTCCTCCCACAAACCATACAATGTGTTACATATCCCTCAGCAAAAATTCTCACTCTACTCCCCCAGTGCATAATTTTCAAGTAAACTTCTCTTCACTCCTTAGAAACCTTACAGTTAAACAATGAGCCAAGCTAACTGGAATTTGTTCAGAGCTTCACAGCAACACAGGAGGAAAAAAACCAAAGACGTTACTCTTCGTTGAAGCAAATTAAAACGACTTCTGGGAAAGGCTGTCCATTTAGTTGTCCACTTTTCTCCATTGAAGTCTGTCCATACTTTCTGAATAGGACAAAGCAAAGCTCCCTTTCCCCCTAAGAGCATAAGATACCTTGTATCTAGAGCTAATGGGCTCACAAGGATCTTACTAATTAGGGTACTTGGCAGAGCTGTGGAAATCGAAAGTATCACCTTTGCAAACACTTTGCTCCATCTCTAATAGGCCAGCAAATCAGGGGAGGAGAAACTAAGCAGTGTTGGGCTGCTCAGTGTTGCACTGAATTGTTGCTGTCTTTGCTGCATTCCTGCCCGGGGAGGAGGTGAATGAGTGACTGATGTATGGCTTGAATTGGGCTGGACTGACTAATAGTTGTTTTGTTTTGCTGCTCCTAGCGTTTTTTCTGCATAGCTTTTTGCACAACCTATGTCTGACGCTGAACTAAACAATGTTGATCCTTAGTGTTAGTTAGATCCTTAGCTGCATAAATATGCAGCTCTGTATCAAACTTTTGGAGACACGTATTGATCTTTGCATCATTACAAATGTCTATGTATTACCAAGCTGTAACATCATCTGTTTAGCATAGCTCTTTCTCTTTTCTGGTAGTTGTGTTTCCTCACTATGTTGCAGCTAAATAATGACAGAATCTATGTATTATAATTGTTATTTGCATAACCGGTATTCATTAGCATGATCAATATTCATTGTATTATTAGAGTTGCAGTTCAGTACTGTGGTGTCTGCCTTATGCAGCTTTCAGCACAGGAAGGGCATTGCTTTCCTGGAATTGTCATTATTCTTCTCTGTAATCTTCTCATCAAGAAACTGCTGTGTTTCATATCCTCCAGGTGATCGAAGAGGAGAAGAGCTTAGACCAACACCTAGATGAAAACACAGCTTGATTTTGCAGTTAATAATATAACTGTAACTGAAACCAGAAGCTTTTACACTTTAAAACCTATTTCTCCCTACTTTAACTAGATCTCCTATTAGAATTTGGGTGAATCTGTTAATTCATTTGCTACAAAGAGCAGGAGATATCTGTCAACACAGATGAGTTACTGCAGTACCCACCCATTTTGACTCAGAATGTATAAATTAATATTTCTGATTCAGTTATGCAATCTTTGTTGACAAGTGCTGTCTCCTTTATGATGAGTATTGTAACACCTGCCTTGAAAAAGGACTACCTGTCTAAGCAGGGATGTAGTAAATATAATCTTGCTGTTTGGATGTATTTAACAGTATATGACTGATTCACTGTGACTACAGGCAAATGAGAGTGTGCTATCAATACTACACTAGAAGTGTTTGTATCTAAAGTATAGTCTTCCCATTCTTCTCACAGTCACAGAGAACAATTAGTTTGTAATACAGTCATAAAAATTTGTTGGTGGTATTGCTTGCTTTGGTACAGGCAAATTTTCAGCTGCACTAGAACAAGTCGCATAAGAAAAAAATGTACAATTTTTCCTATTGGAAAAGGAAGAGGGAAAAATTCAGCAGTCTCAAAATCTTGCAGGGGAATTTCAGTACTTATTGTACTGCCAAGCATCTTGGTGGTTTGCCACTAAATTGTCCCCCTGTACTCAGCACTGTGAGGCCGCACCTTGAGTATTGTGTCCAGTTCTGGGCACCTCAGCACAAGAGAGATATCGAGGTGCTGGAGCGAGTACAAAGGAGGGCAACAAAGCTGGTGAGAGGCCTGGAGAACAAGGCTTATGAGGATCGATTGAGGGAGTTGGGGTTGTTTAGTCTGAGGAAGAGGAGGCTGAGGGGAGACCTCATCACTCTCTACAGCTGCTTGAAAGGGCACTGTAGAGATATTGGTGCTGGTCTCTTCTCACGGGCAATGAGCGACAGGACAAGAGGGAATGGCTGCAAGCTGCAGCAGGGTAGGTTTAGGCTAGACATTAGGAAAAAATTTTTCACGGAGAGAGTGGTCAGTCAGTGGAATCAGCTGCCCAGGGAGGTGGTGGAGTCACCCTCCCTGACTGTGTTTAAGAGCAGATTAGATGTGGTGTTGAGGGATCTAGTGTAGGGGAGAACTTGTAGAGTAGGGCTGATGGTTGGACTTGATGATCCCAGGGGTCTCTTCCAACCTAAATGATTCTATGATTCTATGATTCTATGATTCTAAATTGGTATTGTGCTGTTTAGAGACGTCTCTTGGTGAAATCATTCCTAAAGTTGGGGTGAAATGTAATTTATATCCTTTGATACCCAGTTGTATGTCTCTCACTCTGGAGAACCTGCAGCTCCTTCTGTGCTGTGGAGGAATGATTGGTTCATGTACAAGTATAAGATGTCATGACCATGTCACACTAAACCTCAAAAGTCAAGAGATAAATTTGTTTCTCCATCACGACCCTGCATTTTTGACATTTTCCTCTTGCTGAGCCTTCATTTTTTCCAGAGTTGAGGACATGCAGTGTTTTTTCAAGGTCGTAACTTCTAGGCTCAATAATTGTTTTTTTCTCTCTGGCCCATTTATTTAGTCTTCTCATTTGATTTCATTAACCTGCTAAGGAGGAGAAGTAGTAAAACAAGTTTTAGTGTATACCAGTGAGTTTCTGGGTAAGTCAAGCAATTCTATTTCTAACTCAACCCCATGTGTAACATCTTGCATTACAGAGCTCATGTGACTTGAGTCACATGGAGGAATTTCTTGTGTTACAACAAAGTCTGTACATCAATGCAGATGAGGATCTAGAAAGATAAGTGTGTCATCCCCCCCCTCAAAAAAAAAAAAAAAAACAAACCACAAACAAAACAAACTCTAAGCAGAAGAATTGGAACAAAACCGGAAATTTCATTCTGTGAACATTTTCAGCTCTACTTGCTTTTATAGGGACTGTGAGCAAACACACTTTAGTTTGAAAAAAAAAATTGGAAAAGCTAAGCATTAATGATGAATGCACAAATTAGTGTTCTATTCTGTATTCACATAGTAAGTGTTACAGAAACTCTGAGATGTCACAGGACTTTGGAAATGATCAGCACCAGGAATTAAGAGATTTGGCACATGATGACTGTGTGTACATGCAATTAAACTGAGATAGAGAAATAAAATGAGGATTGTATTAATGTCATGCAAACCAAGACAGCAAACAGGTAAGAATCACAATATTTTTTCATGTGACTGAGAGGCACGTTATAAGGTGGCAATTTTGACATGTACATGCCAAAGTTGTCAATAAGATTTGGGCCTTTCAGTGCAAGAAAGACTTGAGGTGCTGGAGTGTATCCAAAGAAGAACAACAAAGCTGCTGAAGGGTCTCAAGCACAAGTCTTATGAGGAACAGATGAGGGAACTGGGGTTGTTTAGCCTGGAGAAAAGGAGGCTGAGGGGAGACCTTATAGCTCTCTACAACTACCTGAAAGGAGGTTGTAAAGAGGTGGGGGTTGGTCTCTTTTCCCAAGTAACAAAGATGAGATGAAAAGGCCTCAGAGTTGCACCACGGGAGGTTTACAATTATATAAAGGGAATTTCTTCAGCAAACGGGTTTTCAAATACAGCTTGAGTTGAGTAATCATCCTTAGAACTGTTTAAAAAAAGTGTAGGTAAGGTGGTTTAGCGGTAGATTTGGCAGTGCTAGGTTAATGGTAGCACTTGATGAACTGAAAGGTGTTTTCCATATTAAACAATTCTATGATTTTGTCATTCTAAGATTACTCCTCAAACGTAAAAAAGGACAGACTTGCCCTGGATTCTGGTCAGTCTGAAGGTACATTTAGATATTTACAACACTTATTCATAGTCCAGTGTTGCTTATAGATCACAGCCATCATAGAATTACCCCTTGTGGTGGGTAATCCAGCAAAAGGAAAAGAAATTATCTCTTTTCTGTCTCACAGAAAAGTAGGAGAAGAGTAAGGTATTTCATTTATAGCAAGGTGAATTTACTTTAAAGCAGGCAGAAAAACTATACTATTTTTGGTCCTTCCAGCCATATAGTTCTGTATTTTTGGGTGATCTGGGATAAAATAGGAAATCATCTGAGAAATTATTTTCTAAAATTAAAGGCCAGCAAGGCCATTTATCCTCAAGTATTTTCCTTCCCCTTGTCCGGTATTTATTGTCTGCTGCCAGCCAAACTCCTTCATACTCCAAGACCATCTCCTTTAGCAGTCCATCTCCGTGAAGAGCCTCTCTGCGTCATTTCCTGCTGAGGAGGAAAACAATAAAAGAGAAGATCCATTCCTAAGTGTTCCTGGAAGAGGAACACACAATGCATACAACTATGAGGCTTCTGGTACCCTCTTACTGTCTACTGTCTTGGGTTTTTGCCAATTCCCCTTTTTAAGTATGAGGTATGTCTTTTTTTTTTTTTTTTTTTCCAGTTACCGCTCAACATTTGAAAGATATTGTCCCTGTATCATGAGTTCATTTGCTAACCATTTTCCTTTAGTGTTACATTTTCATTTTTTGCTTATGTGTGTTCAGATTCTTCTTTGCAACGTAATTTTTGGATCATGGTCACTTTACTCATCAACATTAGCAAATGTTAGGTATTCTGCATTGCAGTATTTCCCATAGCCTCTCTTTCTTGATTAACTGCATAGGGAATGTAGGACCTAACTTTTGTACTTAGCAGTATATTTAAATTAATGA
>VZTM01026699.1:4612-19244 GCA_013400555.1 Jacana jacana | reverse complement strand
GCCCCCAAGGAGAGAAGAGGCCACACAGGATGGAAGCAGCAAGGAAAAAACAATAACAAGTCAAACAACTTGCTGGCAGCTCCTGAGCAGCCAAATAGTTTCCTCCAAATTGAACGCTGAGTGTTTGCAAGGTACTTGCTTTAGTTTTGTATCCAAGTTGATTCCTGGACATCAAAAATGCATTAAGACAGACATTTAAAAATTCTATTATCTCCACTAGTTTCCCTGGGGAATCACCAGCACATTATTGTCTGCAGATTAATACCAATAATAGTTTAAGATAAAGCTCTATTTCTGTGCTAGTAACAATCCAAAATGAAATAACACAAAGGCCAAGTAAAACCTCACTAGAGCCCAAAAGGAATGATTTGATAATATCTCATCTAAGTCACCAGCAGATGAGTATTTTCACACAAAGATCAAAAGAAAAAGGCAACTTCTGCAAGGACTAGCTTTTCTGTCCATTAAAAATAGAAAAGCCTGGAGAAGAGAAGGCTCTATCTCTTTATCTACCTCCAGGAAGACCTTGGAGCCCCTTCCAGTCTCTCCAGGGGCTCCAGGAAAGCTGGGGAGGGACTCTGGGTGAGGGAGGGGGAAGGGTTTGACCCTGCAAGAGGGGAGATGGAGCTGAGCTGTGGGGAAGAACCTCTTTGGGGTGAGGGTGGGGAGAGCCTGGCCCAGGTTGCCCCGAGAAGCTGTGGCTGCCCCATCCCTGGAGGGGTTCAAGGCCAGGTTGGAGGGAGGCTTGGAGCCACCTGGGCTGGTGGGAGGTGTCCCTGCCCAGGGCAGGGGGTGGCACTGGGCAGGGGGGGGGCCTTAAGGTCCCTTCCAACTCTGACCTTTCCTTGAGTCTATGAAAATGGAGCGAAGTGGTGGCTTGTGCCTGGGTGGGGACAGCGTTGACAGCAGGCTGGTGGCACGTGGCAGGGCCCTTCCCTCCCTGGAGTTTCTTTGAATGTGGGTGGTGAAGCTGGAGACGCTGGGCTTGTGGCCGGGGAGGGAAAGCTCCATGTGGTGGGTATCGTTAGGTGACAACTGTGTGTAATTTTGGGACTTGGGTGGGCCACGCTCCGGTTTTGGGCTCTGCAGGTGCTGCTTTTGTGATCTGCAGAGGAGCTGCCAGGCCTCCTGGAGGGACTTGTGCTTCTAAAGAGAGTGACTTCTACTAAAAACCAGTTTGGGTGGTGGTAGCTCAGGCCGTCGGGCTGTGTTTGTGACTTGAAATGGAACCCCGTGGTTTGTGGCCCAGTTAAGTACCTCTGCTGGTCCTCATCCCTTACACAAATTTATTTCCTTTTTTGTTTTTTGCTATTTTATAACCTCGCTGCTTGTGAAAGGGGAATTGTTCAAGTCTTCTCCTTGCTACTAAGAAGATTGGTGGGTTTTTTCCAAGGGCATCTCACAACCCGGTTTGTGGTGGAGCAGCTGCAGTTAATGGTGGTGTTTAAGTCCCAGTGGTGTGGAGGGAAAAAACCTCTCAAAGTCTGAGGCTGAAATTGCGTGTGGGCACCAGCCAGCGTTGTCACTGAACCAGATGTTGTTTTAAACTGACCACTGGAAAGCCACTTTGCTGACCCTCCTGGTGTAATTTTGGTCTGCCAGTCTATATTTACCTGCATTCTGTGTTTTTAGGAAAGAAAAACCCCGGCCTCCTGACATTTCTACTCGCCAAAAGCATCTGTGCCCCGAAACAGGCGATTGGGCTACTCGTTGTAGGGGCCAGAAGCTGCCAGCTGCATCCTAGGGTCCACTGAGGGCAGGGAGATCCAGGTGCCTGCCTCGGCCGTGGACAATCTATTCATCAATGACTTGGATGAGGGAGTAGAGTGCACTGTCAGCCAGTTTGCTGGTGACACCAAACTGGGAAGAGTGGCTGACACGCCAGGAGGCCGTGCTGGCATCCGGTGAGACCTGGAGAGGCTGGAGAGTTGGGCAGAGAAGAACCTCCTGAGGTTCAACAAGGGCAAGAGTAGGGTCTGGCATCTGGGGAGGAACAAGCCCAGGTCCCAGTAGAGATTGGGAAAGGACCTGTTGGAGAGCAGCACAGGGGAAAGGGAGCTGGGGGTCCTGGTGGGCAGCAGGATGCCCATGAGCCAGCACTGGGCCCTCCTGGCCAAGAAGGCCAAGGGCATCCTGGGGTCTATCAGAAGGGGGGTGGTCAGTAGGTGGAGAGAGGTTCTCCTCCCCCTCTCCTCTGCCCTCCCTGGGGAGACCCCCCCATCTGGAATATGGTGTCCAGTTGTGGGCCCCTCAGTTCCAGAAGGAGAGGGAACTGCTGGAGAGAGGCCAGGGCAGGGCTACCAAGATGCTGGAGGGAGTGGAGCATCTCCCAGAGGAGGAAAGGCTGAGGGAGCTGGGTCTCTTGAGCTTGGAGAAGAGGAGACTGAGGGGGGACCTCCTGGATGGTGATAACTCTGGAAAGGGGGAGTGTCAGGAGGATGGAGCCAGGCTCTTCTCAGTGACACCCAGTGACAGGACAAGGGGCAATGGGTGCAAGCTGGAACAGAGGAGGTTCCACTTCAAGATGAGGAGGAACTTGTTGATGGTGAGGGTGAGGGAACCCTGGCAGGGGCTGCCCAGGGAGGTGGTGGAGTCTCCTTCTCTGGAGACATCCCAACCCCGCCTGGAGGCTCCTGTGTGCCCTGCTCTGGGTGTTCCTGCTCCAGCAGGGGTTGGACTGGAGGAGCTTTCAGGGTCCTTTCCCATCCCTGAGATTCTGGGATTCTGTGATCTTAGAAGTTTTCTGCTGTGTTGCAGGTGCTGTTTGTGGGGTCACAGGAGAATTTTGGAAGCCCACGGCCTAGAAGGAGGTTGGTGAGAAAGCAGAGGGAGGAACCAGCCTGTGCTGAGGTTATGGAGATTCCTCTCTGCTGGGAGGAGGAGGGTTGTGAGCTGGTTAATTACCAGGTCGTTCAAGCTGGTAACCAGGAGAGGAGCAAGGGGAGCTAGAAACACAATCAAAAAAAGGAGTGGTTTTTTGGGTTGGCCCCTGAATTTGTGTGAACTTGCTCTCCAGCATCTCTGAAGTGCCTGTAGGTGGGATCTAAAGAAAAGCCAGAGAAAAGAGGGTTAAGAAATGGATGGTTTTGGTGTTAGACAAAGCTGATTTAAGGGGTTCTTGTCATCTTAAACTCAGGGCTGCTTTTTTCTCTCCTTCTGCTTCGCTTTCCTGCCCCATTGATGTCTCAAACAGGTGAAATACGCCCCGGGGCTTAGTTTTTAGGCTTCCAGCCCCGAACTGAGGATGGAGGGTGCTGCCTCACTACCGTGGTTATCCCCAGGATGGAGCTGGGGGGGGAATGTTTGTGTAGGGACAGGACCTTTGAAATGCATCCTGCTGCCAAGACAGATGGTGGAGTCAAGGCTGGCCTCTGCAGATGGACATTTCTCACCCCACCTGGGCAGAACTAAACGGGTGCTTCTCTCATTGCGCCTCCCCCCCCCACCTCCCCTTTGCCACTTGATTGTGGACACTTGATTGCAGGTAAGCAGGGTGCTCCTTGGTGACAATACTTTACCAAATCACCCGGGTTTTACTGTAAGGTGCTAAGAGTGGGTGCTCCTGCTGCCAGAGAAGGGCTGGAAAGGAAGTGGGCGAGCTTCTAAAACTTTCCACCCCTTAAACCTTGCAGCAAAGTTAATCACCAGGCGTTGTTTTCTGCCCTCCCAAGGACTGGAGGGTAGAAATAAACCCCAGCTAATAAACCTGGGGCAACTTTCTGCCTCCTCCCCCGGGATAACGTCGTGCAGAACGACTCCTTCTGCCCCAAAACGTGCTTCCCCCCTCCCTCCCCAAAAGCAGCTCGAGTGCTGGGGCGCAGCCTGGGTGCTGCTGCGGCCGGTGTTGAGAAATCAAACCCCTGTGCTGGGTGGGCTCAGCGTCTTTACCACAAACTGGGTGTTCTGGGAGGGTATTTTTTTGTTTTACAGTCGGGAGTTGCTCAAAGTGACCTGAGGGTGAGTTGTGGGTCGGGTGGGAGCTCTGACACCACGCCAGGGGGGTGGAGGGGGCAGACAAGTGTTGGGGCTGGTGCTTGGGGCAGCTTTGCAGCAGTTCATGGGCCTCTGATGAAGGAGGGGCTTTGCCCACCCGCCTCCTCCGCGTGTTTTATCTCGGTTTCACTGTCTCTCTGGTTGTCGTGTCACCTCCTGGGTGTTTGTCATCTTTTTTCCATTGCCTGCCTGTTTTTTTGGGGGGGTGGATGGACTGTAATTGTAACCTGCTGCAGCTTTTCTTGCTGCGCCTTCGGTTGGTCAGGGCTCTGTGTGTGTGGGGGGGTGTGTGTTTTGGGATGTTTATCCATGTACTTCCTCCCCTCCTTGAGAAGTTCTACCAGTTCCTGCCCAGTTAGGAATCTCTACCTTTCTCTTTGTAATCAGCCTATTTATCTTTTGCTTATCTACCAGAAAACCTTTCCTGCCGCCTTTTGCCTCGTGGTCTGCTCTCTGCTGCCGCTTGCCCTGGCTTTTGGCTTGCTCTGATACACTTCCCCTCATTGAAAGGAGAAAATGGAGCTCTTTTGTTCCTTCCAAATGGTAGGGTTGAGGGAAAATCCCCACCAACTGCTGAGTCTGTAACCAGAGCCCTGGGTTACCTGTGGTTGTGAGAGCAGGAGCGTGGGGTTTAAGGTGCTGAGCAAACTGCCTTTCACCCCCCCCTCCCTAAAACATCTAGGGAGAAGCAACTCACTAATCCCTGCAGCTCACTAATCCCTGGTGTCCTCTTGTGCCTCTGGGTGTGCACAGCTAGGAATTTTGGGGATCATCTGCCATGCCATGCAGACCTCCTGTGTCCTGTCCCGCAGCTCCCCCAGCCAGCGAGCGCTCGGGGACGGCCCAAGGGACAGGGCCACGGGACAGGGCCAGCGACAGCAGCTTCACCTGGCTGATCCCAGGACCCAGAAGTCATTCCTGAGTTCATACTGGCCGTCCTGGTGGTTTGCTGGAGCTCCTCACACAGTGCCTTTTCTGGCTTAACTGCTTCTTCCCGCGTTTGACCTTCTCCCCTGGCTGCCTGGAATGAGTATCCGTTCCTTTGAGCAGGCCACGAATCTCTGAGCCACTCTTGATGTTTTTCAGTTTAAAAGAGGAGAAAGCAGTTAAGTGTTTTTCAGGGTGTATCCAGCCCTTTCCTGAGTAATTCTTGTGTATGGAGCTTCTCTTTTTATATTTCATAGAAAGGCGGGGGGGGGGCAGTTTCTCCCCCCACACACACCCCGTCCCAAAGAGACTTTATGGGCTGTTTCCAAGCTGCTGGGATCTTTCTGGCAAAACGGGGAGGTTGTGCTTTGCGTGTGTAATGTGGAGCCAGGGAGCCAGGGCAGCTGCAAAGGAGATGAAGCACAAAATGCCCTTTTCAGACACTTCCACAATATCTGAGAGTGGAAGTGGCGGAAAGCAGTGGATGCCTGCATGGCCTGCAGAGGCTGGGGTAAGGAACCCAGCTCTCTGTGTGCTGAATTTATGCAAATCAGCTGGTTCCTTCTCCAGGGCTGGAATAGTTTGGGTCAAAAGCATGGCAATTAGGGAGGCAAAGCCTCTGCAAATGTTGCTGTTTGCATATAAATTACCACACGTTGGTCGGTGAAGGTTTGGCTGGGGACAGCTTTAGTCCATCCTCTGAAGAGACCTGCGCCTGGCTTGTGCTTAATTGTAATTCAATTAAGTTGGGAGGAGAGAGAATGAGCCGTGTAAGTGCTGCTGGAGAATGGGAGGCTGGTTCATCCAGAGACCCAGAGGAGCTTGAAATCTCCACATCTTCCTCGGGCAGGGGCTGAGCAGAGGAACCTGGCACCGAATGAGTTGAAACCTCGGGTTCTTCTTCTCTCCTCTGAACCCAAACGCCCCAGAATAGTGAAGACTCCGTCATAGGATCATAGAATGGTCCAGGCCAGAAAGGATCTCTAGGGTCATCCAGTCCCACCTCCCCGCAGTCAGCAGGGACACCCCTAACTAGACCAGGTTGCCCAGGGCCTCCTCCAGCCTCTCCTTAAGATATCCAGGGAAAGAGCCTCAACCACCTCCCTGGGCAACCTGTCCCAGTGCTCCACCACCCTCAGAGGAAAGATCCTATTCCTAATATCCCATCTAAAGCTGCTCTTCTCCAGCTTAAGCCATGGCCCCTCATCCTGTCCCTGCAGGCCTTTGTAANCAGCTTGAAGCCATTGCCCCTTGTCCTGTCTTTGTAAACAGACCCTCCCCAGCCTTCCTGTAGCCCCTTCAGGTGCTGGAAGGCTGCTCTGAGGTCTCCCTGCAGCCTCCTCTTCTCCAGGCTAAACAATCCTAGCTCCTTCAGCCTGTCCTCATAGCGAAGGTGCTCCAACCCCCTGAGTGTTTTCATAACCCTCTTCTGGACCTGCTCCATCAGGTCCATGTCCTTCCTCTCTGGAGGGCTCCAGACCTGCACACAGTCCTCCAGGTGAGGAGAGATCCCCTCTCTGGATCTGCTGGCAATGTACCTTTTGATGCAGCCCAGGATGGGATTGGCCTTCTGGGCTGGGAGTGCCCACTGGGCCTGCTCATGGCCAGCTTCTCCTCCACCAGCACCCCCAAGTCCCCTTCCTCAGGGCTGCTTCCCAATACCTCAACTCCTAGATCATCATCCTGCCTGTCCAGAGGGAGCCTTTGCCAGGCTGCAGACCAGTTTTTGCTGGAATACTCCAAAAGCTCCTCTCCTCCCAGAGCTCTTTGCCTAAAATATTTCACCGTGGATCCCCAGCTGTTTTGGCAGAGGAGCTGCTCAAGAGAACCCGGTTTTAACCCCTTCCAAACCGGGCTGAGCCCCGGCAGGCTTGGCTTTAGCTGCTGGAAGAAAACAGTTTTACCCTTTGCCAGGGAATCAACCAAGATGGGGCAAAGGTTTCAAAACTTAGAGGTGGCAAAAAAGACCATCAGTTTGGTAAAACTCCAGCTCCTTTTAGAATTAGGTCTTTCTGGTGCTCCAGCTGGAGTGATAGAGTGGATATTGTGGAGCTGGGACGAGGCTGAGGGCTTTGTAGCAATCAAACAAACAGAGCAAAACACCACCAATTTGGTCACTTCCATTTTTCAGGCCTGTGCAAGTAGCTTGAACACTGGTTTGGGGGGTTTTGCCCTCAGCTTTGCCATTGCCAGCCTGCATTTCAAGCTTCCTTCTGGCCTAGGGATGCTGGTGGCAGGAGAGCTGCTGGGGCTCTGTTTTCACAGAATCCCAGATTCCCAATCTCAGGAATTGGAAGGGACCCTGAAAGCTCCTCCAGTCCAACCCCTGCTGGAGCAGGAACACCAGAGCAGGGCACACAGGAGCCTCCAGGCGGGGTTGGGGTGTCTCCAGAGAAGGAGACTCCACCACCTCCCTGGGCAGCCCCTGCCAGGGTTCCCTCACCCTCACCATCAACAAGTTCCTCCTCATCTTGCAGTGGAACCTCCTCTGTTCCAGCTTGCACCCATTGCCCCTTGTCCTGTCACTGGGTGTCACTGAGAAGAGCCTGGCTCCATCNAGACCCTACTCTTGCCCTTGTTGAACCTCAGGAGGTTCTTCTCTGCCCAACTCTCCAGCCTCTCCAGGTCTCACCGGATGCCAGCACGGCCTCCTGGCGTGTCAGCCACTCCTCCCAGTTTGGTATCACCAGCAAACTGGCTGACAGTGCACTCTACTCCCTCTGATGAATGTATTGACCAGCACTGGTCCCAGTACTGATCCCTGAGGGACTCCACTAGACACAGGCCTCCAAGTGGACCCTGACCCATTGACCACCACTCTCTGGCTTCCATCCTTCAGCCAGTTCCCATCCCACCTCACTACCCTGTCCTCCAGGCCTCTCTCCCTCAGTTTAACTCCAAGGATGCTGGGGGGGGGATGGTGTCAGATGCTTTTCCCCTCTGGTTTTCATTTAGATGTTGCTGCTTTGGCCCAGGCTGCTCCTGTGTCGTTTCTTCCCAGAACACGGAACGCCCAGCGGGGCCGTACGCCGTGTCCTCCCCGGGAGCGGGGAACGGGGCAGGGGGAGGAGCAGGGCCCTGAGAAAACCCTTTGTTTGGGGCAGTTCTTCCAGTTTGTCTCTTGGCAGAAAGGGGAGCTCTTTGTTTCCCTGGAGCTGAAGCGCCCGTGGCTCTGGAAAGGGCTTCTCAAAATAGTTGGATCCCGGCGTTTCTCCGTCCCCGCTTTTGATCCAGGTCTCTTCGAATTCATTTAAACTGGTTCCAGGCCCGTTGTTAAGTTGGTTTGTGTATTTTAAATAGGGATGGCTCTTCTCAAAATGTCTGTTAACGAAAAAAAACCAACCCCAAACCAAACACCCCCCCCCCCCCCCCCAAGCCTGCCTCTTTGGCTGCTGTTTCAGATGCACCCGGGGTTGTTTGATGGGCCCTTTTCCTGGATGCTTCCTTTTCCTGGAGCTTTGTGTACTTGGGATAATTTGGGTTTGAGGCAGAGGTAACTTTTCCCCTCGCTCCCTGTCGGAAATCCCTTGATTGTGTCTTATTTGAGCAGCTCTTCTTTTCAAGGGTCGTTCCAGCCCCGGTGTGTGGGACAAACCCACCGAGACAAATGCCCCTGCGAGGTCTCTGGTGTTGTAAGTGGAGCCAAGAACCACCGTGGCCACCTCAGGGCTGCAAGGGCCAGCGTTTGCCTCCGTGCAAGGTGGGCTCCCAGTGGAGAATCCCAAGGTGGGGAGGAGGATCTGGGGGAGTAAAAGGGAAAAGAAAAAAAAACCCAGAGGTCCTGCAATTAATCCTTCCAGGCATTAAAATGAGACTTAACTTTTATGTCCTGTTCCAGTATAACCTGTTCCAGTCTCACGGCTGAGCGAGCTGGTGCCTCCCTAGTAGCTGATGGCTTTGTGTTAAACCTTTTGCTCTCAGGGTCTACAGAGTGCGAGGTTTCAGGGTAATTAAACCCCCTGGTTTGCCCTTAGTCTCTCTGGGTGATAAAGTCTTTTCTGTAAACCAGCACGGCTCCTTTGCACTTCTCCCCACTTGGCTCAGCTATAGGGGGGGTGTGTGTGCGTGTGTGTGGGGTGTGTGATTCCTCTTCTCCTGAGCCCAGTTTCAATTGAGTTAAACCAGGAGTCAAAGGCTCCATTCCAGCTTTCAGGGACACTTTCCCACTGGAGGGGTTTGGAAATAGTGTGGGGTGGGGTGGGTTTTTTTTTCTCCCTGCTGAATGTGGTACAGGGACAAGCGCTCAGCTTAAATCGTGCCTCTCAGCAAAGGTACGTGGTTTTAGTCAGTGAGAACCAGAGTTAGCGATATCCTCTGCTTCCATTAGACCCCCTGCACTAATTGGGTGTTTCCCCAGTAGGGTCAGACTCTACTTGGGGTTGCTCTGCCCTAAAATGACGTAGCTTTATCCCACCTGGGACGCCCCTGCCGCTCCCAAGTGTTTGGCAGCGTCGGGGTGGGTGGCTTTGCTGCTTTTTGTGGCCCTTCCCCAGTTTGGGAGCAGCACTGGTGGGGCTGGGGTGGCCACCAGGCTTTGGGGTGAGCAAACTAAGGGATTAAAAAAAGCCAGCCCTGTTCTCATTTGCCCTCCCTGGCCCCGAGTGGCTTTTATGCCGGTGTTGATGGGTAGGTTGAGGGGGTGCTGTGAGCTGATTTCAGCTTGTCTGGCTGCTTTTTCTGCCGTTTCAGCAAAAGAAAAGTAATAATAATAAAGATAAAAATCATCCTCTGTGCAAGAAGGGGAGGCTGAGCTGAGGATGGGAAGGGGAGGGAAGGGAGGAAGGAGGCAGACACGGGCTGGAGCTGGAGGACATTCCTTTCCCCTCTGTTCCCCGTGGTGACTTCCCCGTGGTGACAACCCCAAAGCTGGCTCGGCTGCCTGTAAAAGGATACCTTGGCTTTAGTGACCCTGTCACCCAAGCCCATCCTTCAGCACGTGGTGAGGTTGTCACAAGGCTCATTTTTGGCTTGGTCACCCGGGAGCCGCTCACTGGAGCCGGTACCAGTTTGCTGGGTGGAGTGTCCTCCAGGGTGCTGGGTGAAGCTGTGGGGTCAGGCCTGGGGCTGGGGACGAGATGAAGTGACAGTTCACGTGCCGCTTCGCTGTCCCCACAGGGTTTTTTTGGGGAGCATTGGCAGCACTTTTGGCCCGGAAACACCAGCAGCTTGACTCAGCATTTCAAACAAAATTGTGCCGAGTCATCTGACAGCGCCTGCGGGGGAGGGAGCAGCTTGTTTTGCTGAGTGAAAAACCCCAAGTTCCTCCTTGGTTTTTTTATGGGTTGAACTCGCTCCACGAGCTAAAAAGGTACCAGCAAGTGGAGGAAGGGGTGGTTTGAGGAGCTGAGGGATGGGTTTTTCCACCGAATCCCTGGGTGCAGGCTCTTGGAACAGCACGGTCAGCGCGAAGGCTCCGGGGGCGTCTGCGGCGTCTCTAGCACACTGGGCAGGATGGGCCACGGAGGAGCAGCGTCTGTGGGGGACCCTCCTCGAGTGGGAATTAAAACCCTGGCTGCCTGGGGCCAGAAAAAAGCTCTGCAGATGCTGCCTAGTGAGGGCAGGTCCCACCAGATGAAGCGGTGGGCTGGTTCTGCCTTTCCTGCTGCCCTGGTGAGCTCCTGGGGGGTCAGTGCTTTACCCTTGGGTTTTTAGTTCCCCCCCTCCCCAAGTGCTTTCCCTTTCACCTCTCTGGGTTTTTGGATGGTTTTTTTGGAAGGTTGTCCCCCTGCCTCTTTTGTTGGCCCCTGTGGAGGGGATTTTAACTTCCTTTGCCCCATCTTGGCATACCTGAGGAGGCAAAAACCCCTTGCCAGGGTTCTCCCATCTTGGCCTGGGGCTGACTTTCTCTGGATTCAGCCTTGGTTGACCTCCACCTCCAGCCCCTCCACTCCCCCTGGGGCCAGAACTCCTGCTGGGAATGAGTTGAAAAGCTGTGTTCCAGGAGCTGAAAAGCGAGTCCAGCGGGTTCCTCCAGGCTCTGCTCATCTGAAGGGTTTTGAAGCAGTTGTTTCCCCCCTGTGCTTTCCTAAGTCCTTTCAAGCCTGGGGAAGTGTAATGACCATATCCAGGAACAAATGAGCTCTGGCAAGACCCCTGCCTGAGCTGAGCATTAAAAGTGTTTATCTTGTCATGGGCGAGGCTGGTTTTGGCTTCCTTTGATGTTGAGAAGTAGCCGCAGAGGGAGGTCTGTGTTGTTGCAGGATGCCCATATAAAGCAGCCTGGTCTTTTAGCAGGCTTGTCATTATTTAGTTTATTTTAATTTATTTATGGGGTTGTGGTTTGGTTTCTTTTTTTTTTTTTACCACCCCCTTCCCCTGCTGCCCTTCAAATAAAAGCAGGAAAGGAGGCAGCAGTGCCAGAGGCATCTGGGGGTGCTGGGTGACAAGGGGCTGGACATGAGCCAGCAGTGTGCCCAGGTGGCCAAGGAGGCCAAGGGCATCCTGGCTTGTATGAGACATGGTGTGACCAGCAGAAGTAGGGAGGGGATTGTCCCCCTGTGCTCAGCACTGGGGAGGCCACCCCTTGGGTACTGGGTCCAGTTGTGGGCACCTCAACCCCAGAGAGATATGGAGGCGACATCCCCTTGAGGGCAGGGAAGGGCCTGCAGAGGGACTGGGATGGACTGGATCCATGGGCCAAGGTTCTGGGCACCTCAACCCCAGAGAGACGTGGAGGTGACATCCCCTTGAGGGCAGGGAAGCTCTGCAGAGGGACTGGGATGGACTGGATCCACGGGCCAAGGTTCTGGGCACCTCAGATCCAGTTGTGGGCACCTCAGATCCAGTTGTGGGCACCTCAACCCCAGAGAGATGTGGAGGGGCTGGAGGTGGGGAAGGGCCTGGAGAGCAAATCTCCTGCAGGAGCTGGGAGTGTTGAGTGTGAGGAAGAGGAGGCTGAGGGGAGAGCTCATCGAAAGGACATTGTGGAGAGGTTGGTGCTGGTCTCTGAGCACTAGAAGGAGAGGGAATGGCTTCCAGCTGCAGCAGGGTAGGGTCAGGCTGGAGATGAGGGACAGAATTCCTGCTGTAAGTGGGCACTGGATGTACGAATTTTCTGGGAGCTGCAAAGGTCCAGCAAAGGGCTACTGAGATGGTGAGGGGACTAGAACTTCTCTCTGATGAGGAAAGGCAGAGGGACCTGGGCCTTTCTAGTCTGGAGAAGGGGAGACTAAAGGGGGGTGGGGGGGTCTCCTGCATCACCATGTCTGATGCCCATAAATCCTTAAAGGGTGGGGGGCAAGAGGATGTGGCCAGTCTTTTTCCAGTGGTGCCCAGTGCCAGGACAAGGGGTGATGGGCACAAACTGGGACACGGGAAGCTCCATCTCAACAAGAGGAGGAACTTCTGGAAGCCCTGGAAGAGGCTGCCCAGAGAGGGTGTGGGGTCTCCTGCTCTGGAGAGATTCCAAAGCCCCCCCCTGGATGAATCCAGCCAGCTCTGGGTGACCCTGCTGTGGCTGGGGGGGGGTCAGAGGAGATGATCTCCAGGGGTCCCTTCCCACCACAACCATCTGGGATGCTGTGAATCCATTCAGTGAACGAATCCTGTCCCTTAAAGCCTGGGCAGGAGCCGGGGGGGTGGTGGGGGTGATGGTGGATGGCAATGCTGACCCAGGCAGCCACTTATTGTGGTATTTCCCCCTCTTTTGGGGGGCTGTGGCCGTGGCTCATTAGAGTTCCTTGGTGTTTCATGTGGGGGTTAATGAGCTGTGTATTTATTAGCTGCTGAGTGACGCTGATTGCCCTTGCTGTCTAATTGAGCAGGTGTTCTGGCGCTCTGGGCCCTAATCACGCATGTGATGTATGTGCAGGATTACTGGAGGACCTGGTTAAAAGGGCTGAGGTTCTTCCTCTTCATTGGGATCCTCTTCTCAGCTCTCTCCGTGGTGGGATTCTGCACATTCCTCGTCCTGGCCATCACCAAGCACCAGTGTAAGTAGGTCGCAGGCGGAAACTGGGAGAAACTGACTAGCTCTGCTGGCTTCACTGGGATTGGGTTTGAAGGTGGAGCAGAGCTGGGGTGGGAATCTGGGGGTGCTCCTGCTGTCTCTTCCAAGAGGTGCTGAGAGGCTTTTTTCTGGGGGTGGGGTGCTGGAGGAATGCCATCACCTTCCTCTTTTCAGCTGTGATCTCTTGGTGACAGGAGTAACTCTGCTCCCCGAGGGCACCCTCTAGTATTAGATGGGTGCCTCCACGCTGGCAGACAGACCAGTTTCCAGCCTTATTTCCTGTAGGAACTAAAAAAATGTACTTATTTCCACCAAAAAAAAAAGAAGGGGGTGCTCTTAAACGTGGGTGAGGGTATGGAAACCCAAGCAGGAGTCAGCGGGGTGGACGTGCCTCCTCTCAGGCAGCGCAGAAAAAGCCCTGCTGCTATAAAATATTTAACATTTTCTAAACAGGGCTCACAGAATCGCTCCCAGGGTGCGCTTGGCAGGAGACCAAAGTGAGAAAATTTGGGGTTTGTGGGGTTGGTTTGTTTGTTTTTATTCTTAAGGAGTTGGCTGCGTTTGTTGCTCGCTGCGTTCGGGCTGGGAGGACACACACACAACCCCCCCCCACCCCACCTTGAGCCCTGTTGGTGTTGTATCTCGTGACGCTGGGCAAACTGGGCTGGGGTCATAACCCACCCAAAGCCTTTGGCTTGGCTCCCCATGGAGATGTGAGAGCTCCAGCCTGGCAGCAGGCTGTGAAAACACTCGTAGGCAAACCTTACAAATACAGATGTTAAAAGAAAAGCAAATATTTGTCATCGCCTCCTTTCTTGGAGACTTGAGGAAAAACTGCTTTGGGGCAGATTGGGGTAGTGGGGTTGGTTTTTTTTAGGGAAAGGGAGGGATTTTAGGGAGGGAAAGCTCTAATTTGGGGGGGGGAAGTAGAACATCTGCATGGGGTGTTTCTGTATGGAAAGCTTAGAACCGGTGCTTTCAGTGAGTGGGATTTGCTGAGGAAGTGCTGGTTTGTGTATTCTTTTAAAAAATGAGCTGTATTTTCTACTAAGGACCATGCAGCTTGGGCTTGCTTTATGCAGTTGGTTACATAAATGTGTTTCAAAATTGTTGACGTCTCTAGGACACAACCCCACCCCTCCCCAAACCCCTAAACATCAGAACCAGACAAGGCAGCCCGTCGATGGGCCCTCCAAAAGCAGAACCCGACCCACCAGACTCCACAGTAACCCCTGAGTGGAGGTGGGTTTAGAAGAGATAAAAAGCAGAGGTGCTTCTGTGCAAAGATTCCCTGAAAGGAGGCCACTGGTGTCGTTCACCAAGGTGTGGATATCCCAGAATCTCAGGGGTTGGAAGGGACCCTGAAAGCTCCTCCAGTCCAACCCCTGCTGGAGCAGGAACACCCAGAGCAGGGCACACAGGAGCCTCCAGGCGGGGTTGGGATGTCTCCAGAGAAGGAGACTCCACCACCTCCCTGGGCAGCCCCTGCCAGGGTTCCCTCACCCTCACCATCAACAAGTTCCTCCTCATCTTGCAGTGGAACCTCCTCTGTTCCAGCTTGCACCCATTGCCCCTTGTCCTGTCACTGGGTGTCACTGGGAAGGGCCTGGCTCCATCCTCCTGACACTCCCCCTTTCCAGAGTTATCACCATCCAGGAGGTCCCCCCTCAGTCTCCTCTTCTCCAAGCTCAAGAGACCCAGCTCCTTCAGCCTTTCCTCCTCTGGGAGATGCTCCACTCCCTCCAGCATCTTGGTAGCCCTGCC
>VZTM01026698.1:87838-100887 GCA_013400555.1 Jacana jacana | reverse complement strand
TCTGAGCATCTTTGTGGCTCTCTGCTGCCACAGAGGGTTTCAGCCCTTACTGCTGATAACTTCACAGTTGCCCTCCTCCCCCTTGCAGGGCTCCAGGACAGAGTGTGTCCCTTCAGTCCAGCCTCATATATCTCAATACACAAGTGTATGCAAAAAAAACCACATCTACAGATATATATGCAAACAAAAGGCAGGTTGATACATTTGCAAAGGTCACTCCCAGGCACTAACTTCTGCCAGTTTATTCCTCACAGTAAAACATGAAACATCTTGCAGTTTTCCCCACTGTCTCCCTAGGGATGGTGGGGACTCGTTACACAGAGGTAAATTAGCAAAACCAACAACAAACCCTGGAACTCCTAACTGTCAAGAGAAGCTCTACCCTACCCAAGGGAGATGGGCAGCAACAGAAGGACATGCTGTTATTGATGGTGAACATGAGTCACCAAAGCACCTGCGTCTGCTGAGAGCTTCTCTGCATCAATCTGCTGGCAAGACAGTTACTCCCCTTCCTCCATGCCAAATTCAATTGCTTTACACTGAAGTTCAATATTAAATTTAGACTAAATAAGCTTGTTTACTGTTGTAAAACCCAGTTGGTTTTTTCTCTTCCCCTGCTAACTAGATAGAAAGAACTTGTTTTAAGAAGGTTCCTCGTCACTATAGCTCTTAGCACCCCAAAAGAAGGCTATCAACGTGCTTTAGACTCAGACCCTTCAGAGCGGTGATAAATAAGTCTAACAGTAAAGAAACACACCTGAAACACAGAATTGTGTAGGTTGGAGAGGACCTTTGAGCTCATTGAGTCCAACCATCAGCCCAACTCTGATAAAACACCCCAAACAACCACCACTAAACCGTGTCTCCAAGCACTATGTCACTGTTGACATTTCAGTGGGACTCGTGTAGGTGAGTCGAGGGTGACCCAATCTTCCAAGGAATGACTCGGACTTGCTGGTGAACTTCAGGCTTGGGAGGGGTGACTGAGGTACAGCCACGGTGCAGGCAGCTCATTTAACACACTTTGTCTCACAGCTTGTGGATACAAGCTCTGCCTTCTTGCCCTTCTTGGGCTTTAGGCCTCCATCTGTGAAGTATTTTGGGGTGATTTTGGTACTTCTGTTCACGGCTGCCGCGGTCCTTTCATTCGTAGGACAAGAGGAAAGGGCCTCAAGGTGCACCAGGGGAGGCTCAGATTGGATATTAGGAAAAGTTTTTACACTGGAAGGGTTGTGAAGCCTTGGACTGGGCTGCCCAGGGAAGGGGTTGAGGCACCATCCCTGGAGGGATTTAAAAAACACGTTGACGTAGTGCTTAGAGACAGGGGTTAGTGATGGTTGCCCATCAGAGCGAGGTTGATGGTTGGACTCGATGATCCTAAAGGTCCCTTCCAACCTAGACAATGCTCTATGACTCCCTGATTTGTGCCATCTATTCAGGGACTTGCACTGTGACACTGCTATGCTTTACAGAAAAACCTTCTTAAAATGAACAAGTTGCTTTTTATTACTTATTTTACTCTTTGTAAGCCGTGTGGATATAGTCAAAATAAAGGGCTACATCTTTAATGAAAATATCACTGTATGGTAGTCAGAGACACTGAACCATGGTCTGCCTGCACAAAGCAGAGCAGAGAGCCAAAACACACCCTCCAAACCCTCTTCAGAAGCCCAGTCAGAACAATGCCTCCTTTGAAGAGCTACTACAGCTATAATAGTAATCAAAGGTTGGTAACAGTCCTACTGCCCGTGGCTCTATGGAGTCTAAAGCGGGTTCTCCACGGTAGCATTGTTTCTGACATGATCTATCTGCCAAGAAGCAAAGTAAATATTTGAAAAGCACTAGAGCACAAAAGAATGGTGCAAGAGTTTGGTACTGAACCCCATACACAGACTAAATGCAGGTCTGAACTCCACCTCCATCCTTGTGACTGGGGTTCTCACCCAGCTCCCTCCCGAGAGAGGTCCTTAAGAGATCTGAAACGCTGTTCAAAGGCTCCTGGTTCTTTCCATCACAATCCAGGAGGATGTAACTAGATTTTGGTCTTCTTTGGAATACAGCCTCCAGAGGTAGATCCACAGAGGGTCTTCAGGGTGAAAAATAGCTGAAGACTTCAGCACTGAACTCCCTGTCAAAAAAACTCAGTCATGAGCAGGGCTCTCGGGCTCCTTCTGCCACGTGGACCCTACAAAGTAGGACTGACAGAAGCCAGCAAAGAAGAATATGAGCCACCTGACCTGACAACGAGAAACCCCAGGAAGGATGAGGGAACTAATTCTGCCAGTTGAAGGGGCTAGATCCAGAAAGTTCCCAGATCTTTCCTATGGGCACAATGTAATTGCTATGGCTACACATGGGGCTGAGCACGGATCCAGCTTCTTGCCACGGCACAGCTCCGGAGGTGCTGAACCAAAAGCACCACCAGCTTGACCAAGTGAAGTGTCAGGATGTTCACTCAGGATTTAGAAATCAGGCTGTGAAGATCCAACCCACCAGGTGTATCCTCAGCACAGCCAGAGATGTGGTTAGACATTTTAAACACTATTTTGCATGTAAATACTGTGGGATCTCTTCTAGATGTAAAGGTTATCGCCTCCTTCTGCAAAATGAGCTTACCTGCTGCTATGATCTGATTTGACAAACTTCTGAGAGCAAAAAGTCAGTTATAGTTTGCAAAGCTTCACAGTTTACACCAAAAGGGAGTTGAATTTCTGTAAATTACATGTGATGAGGTGTAAATCCTTCCAAATGACCACCACAACTCATACACCTTTCACAAAAGGCACTTGTGCCCCTCAACCAAATCACTTTGACTCTGGGCTCTTGGGGTACAGAGCGTCAAATAAACCCAACCCCGCTGGGAGGTGGGTATTCTAGAGGTGGATATGACGTTTTAAGGTGATTTATTCCACACCTCTCGACAAGAAGCACATCCTTCCCCAGAAAGGTTGAGTTACAAGGACTGTACAAACAAGGGTGGAGCTGAAATTCATCATTAGTGCTAGGAGACCAGCCCAGCCTTAAGAATGTTCCCATTGTGTTTGTCTGCATGGCATTATCCAACAGCACAGGAACCAAACAAACACTGCTGCAATTATTCTGACATTCTGGCCTTTTACACTGTGATTTACAGTCATTCCAGGAAACAAAACAAACAAACAAACCAAAAAAAAATCCAACCTGTTGGATTAAACATAATGTGTTTAAACAAAAGCAGAGCTTTGTTCTCCTAAAACAACTATTTGCCATAGAAACGATTTAGCTACAACTGCACCTCTCTTATCAGGCTTCCTAGTAAAAAATGTATATAATCCCTTCAGTAGCAAGAGTCAAAGTCCAAGTTTGGGTCATTTTAAAAAGGCTACTCGTTTCAGGTTGGAGCTCATCTCCCCAAACCTTCCCGTCCCCCTAAAGGTGTTCTCAGGGAGAATGGGGCTGAGCAGCGCTCGCCCTTGTACAACAATGGAATCCACTTCAGTCACGAGATCTTCCCATTGAAATTTCTGCATGTTCACGGGATGTGAAAGCGTTTCACAACTCCCTCTGGTCACAGGAGATTCCACCTGCTCTTCTGACTGTGTTTCAGAGTGGATTGGATGTGGTGTTGAGGGATCTGGTGTAGGGGAGAACTTGTAGAGTAGGGCTGATGGTTGGACTTGATGACCCCAAGGGTCTCTTCTGACCTGAATGATTCTATGATTCTAGTATTTCAGGAATTCCCCTATAGGATCTGTTCAGCTTAACAGNGTTTCAGAGTAGACTGGATGTGGTGTTGAGGGATCTGGTGTAGGGGAGAACTTGTAGAGTAGGGCTGATGGTTGGAGTTGATGATCCCAAGGGTCTCTTCCAACCTAAATGATCCTATGATTCTATGAAGCTCCGGGGCAATAAATTATTAGCCCAGAGAAGAAAGTACAAGTGGGGCAGTGGTTTGAAATTTCTCCATTATCTGAAAGCTCTTCAGTGACATTCCCCTTACCCAGATCTTCAGTCCTCTGACTGCAAAGGGACCCAAGTCTCCTCTGGGGTGGCATTTCTAGGTACCTGCAGGAATTCCAGGCTTCAAAGGTAGAGCTGCTTTCAAACAGTGAGAACCATTTAACAGAGTCAATACACAGTACAGTAGCAGGAGTGTAAATCTGTATTGATGGGCTGGAAAACATGGAACAGATTAAATTACAGTCACCATGGACTGATTTGATGAAAAACCAGGGCATAACCCATTTCCTGAAAACAGCAAAGCGTGCTGTGGAGGGAGGAAAGTAAAGGCTAGTTTTAAAGGAGCCTTTCTGCTAAGCACAAAAGAACGGTGATTGTCCTTATCAAAGGCTGATTGTCCTTATCAGGGAGGAGCAGCAAAGCCGTCCTACACAGAAGGGCTGGGAATCTGAGACACAACAACAAGTAGAAATTCAGGTCAGAAAAAGCAGGAGGCAGTAAGGCTTGTAGAAACATGCCTGCCTGCCTCTTCAGAGGTTCTTTAGAAAGGTCCCCATCCACACAATGCCCTCTCTCCTCCTTTCCCTCAAGAAGGTGCCAGGAACTTGTCCACAGCATCCCTTTCCAGGCTAAAACCCACCGTCCAGCTTCCGTAAACACTGAAGGTGAATGCTTCCACTCAAGCAACAGCTGAGTTTTGGGAGCTCTGAGCTCTTTTAAGGCATTTATACTCACAAGTTTTGCTTTAAAAAACAATCAAAAAGTTACTACCATCAACCTCTCAGGGGTTTCAGAAGCCTCAGAGGCGAGGAGGACGCAGCAGGGAGGAGTCCAAGACCGAACAGAGGGAAGGTTCACATTGTTCTTGGCTCCTTCCCTTCCACTCCAATTATCTCCCTTTCCCTGTTCTCCAGAATTACCCCTAAAACGTTTTTATGCCCTGAACTCTGCGAATTATGTATGACTGTTGCATATTTTTATCCTCATTAGCACAAAACAGATTAGACCGAGTATCAGGATCAATAAACCTTTTTAAAGTTTCCAGGGAAAGTTATATTTAAGCAAACTGCAGCATCTGCTGACTACACAACCAGCATATTTCTGAGGGATGTGTCAGCCAAATGCCAATCCTTTGGCCTGGGTACTCTGAAGGTTTCAAGAGGAGTCATACACAAAGAGATGAGCTCATTAAATTTGCCAGGTAATATCATCTCTCCCACCAGTTAACACAAGGAAATTGCTGCATACTGTTCTCATTTGAACACATCACTGCCTTCACCCCTCCCTCTCTGCAAACTCAAACCAGTCTTATTTCAAGGCACAAAGAGGAGGGGGGACTGACAAGTGCCCCTGCTTTAACAGCAGGCTGCTGGTGAGATAACAAACAGAACCAAAAGCTTCCTCTAGAGACCAGATGGACTTTTCATTGTAAGATAAAGAGTCATTTAACAAGGTATCTCGAGTTTATACCTTTCAGTTAATCAGCAAATATTACATATAGAAGTTTTTGGTCAATTACAGCAGGACAGACAATAACCTCAGCCGCATCCAGGCTCGCAAGCAGCTGCCCTACAATTTGACTCAGGCTGACCTACGGGTGGAAATTAAACCACGGGCTCTGACACTGTTTTTAGCAGGAGACAGAGCAGGATCTGTAAGAGGTACTAATTTCTCTAGAGAGGGGAATCATCCAGTCTCACGGATTGCACAGGACCCCAACAAGTAGCTGACACAGTCGTGCTGAAGTCTGGGAGGAGACAACAAGGAATTAAGAGACTCAAACCACTTTTTCTTTCCTTTCACTAATGTTTAGCTCCAGGAGGATGAAAATAAGTTTAGAACTTCCCTGTTTGGAGACCTGCAATACAGTAACCACCCTTTTCTCCAGCTGGGGATTGCCACATAACCAGCTGATAGCAGGTTTTTCTTTGTCATTTTCCTCCACCACTTAGCCGTGATCTATGAAGGTCCCCTGCAAAGCCCACAGGAAAAAGCCTGGGTGATGTGACACTGAGCACAGCAGGAACCCAGCCCATAATAAAGGTTCCTAAATGCAGTGATAACACAGATGAAATAAAACTGACAGAAAAGAGGTGGCAGGGCTCTGGTCCTGTGTAACAGCACCTTCAGTCACTAAATCACCTACAGTCCTCTGGCTGGTTGTACTGGGAGGTACTGCTGTCTGTATGAAGTTGACTAGCACCAGCATGCAAACTGCTGTCCATATCACATTGTCAGCTTCTTGCTGTCCAACCCAGACCTTCTGCAAGCAAACTGATGTGCAAACTGAACTGCTCATCTACCTCAGGTTTGGGTTCAGAAACAGTGAAGAGGGTTGCATGGCCGCTGCTAAGGGGACCCGTACCTTGCAAGCAGAGACAGGGGAAAGAAAAGGCAGAATCAAAAACTCCCATAAATAACCTGTTTGCAGACTGGTCAGAACAGGAGATACGGGGGAGCTAATTATGTGGTGGCCCTTTCCCCCGCTCTCAATGGAAACCAAGATATAAAACTAAGCATTATTGTTCAGGCTACGAGGCATGAAACAGAAACTGAACCTCACAGTACTGAGCTACCACAGCATGAACCAACTGCCCATGCTGGGAAGGAGATGTTTCTATTATGGACGCTTGACAAACAGGGATTACAGAGTTCTGAAGATGCTCTGTGTTCACTCAGCTGGCTACTGAAACGGCTAATTAGTCGTTATCAGCTGTAATGCAGCCACTAAGCATTTTGAAGGCTTCCTGCCAAAACATATCAGAACACATATCTGTCACCGTGGCACTGAACTGAAAACGAGTATCGCCCAGTAAAGGCTGAAGGGAGAGAACCCACAATAAACCTTCAGATGGGAAGTGCTACATCCTTCCCCAACACAAAAATGCCGCCGCCTTCGCTGCTGGAGCACAGAGAATAGCAGTTGTATCTAAATCCTTCCCGTGTTTCTCATTAAAGAGCAAATCCAGTAGAACGCTTCTTGCCAAGACTGCCCTAATGGCCATCGGAGCCGGCACTTTACATCAAAACAGAGAAATTCATCAGTCACACGCATAATTAATTCAACAAGAGCACGCTATAAAGGCTTCGGTGAAGCAGAGGGACGCCTTTCGAAGGCAGGTTTGAACGGAGCTGTACCTTTTCCCGGAGTCCTGGTTAAGGCAGGAGGTGTTACCGGCCTCCAGTTTGTCCCCGGGGCTTTGCTTGCCTTTATTTGTCGAACCCGTATTTCAGGGCACCGCAGCCAGACCAGACCGGGCCGGGCCGGGCCGGGCCGGGCCTCCCCCTGCACCAAGTTCCGCTCACTTTAACCCCCACCTTTAAGCCCTTTTAAACACACCCCATATTCGCCCGCTACAAATCTGGGAGGGCTGGGGTGGGAAAGGGGACCCGACGCCCCGGTTTCCCCAAAGCAATTAAGGAACAAGTTACTCTTCGGCAGCTTTTTGTCGGTTTTGTCCCCCCATCGCACACGCAACCCCCGCGTTTGGGCAGCGGCCCCCGGGTCCCTGCGGGGCGAGCTCCGGCAGCCGGGCGGCGAGCTCCCGAGGGCAACCGCGGGGANGCGGGAAAGGTGGAGGCGGCGCGCAGGGGCCGACGGGGGATGTAGTTCTCCCGGGGATGGAGGGGCTGAGGTGCGGAACAGCCCGCTCCCCGTTCGGCTTCAGCGGGGCTGCCGAGCGCTGCCGACCGGGGGGTATCATATCATGGCTGGGGTTGGAAGGGACCTTAAAGGTCATACAGTGCCACCCCCCTGCCCTGGGCAGGGACACCTCCCACCAGAGCAGGTTGCTCCAAGCCCCATCCAGCCTGGCCTTGAACCCTTCCAGGGATGGGGCAGCCACAGCTTCTCTGGGCAACCTGGGCCAGGCTCTCACCACCCTCATACCAAAGAACTTCTTCCTAATATCTAATCTAAGTCTTCTCTTTTTGAATTCAAAACTGTTCCTCCTCATCCTATGGCTCCCCTCACTAATCAAGGGTCCCTCCCCGTCTCTCTTGGAGCTCCTGTAGGGACTGGAAGGGGCTCTAAGGTGTCCTCGGGGTCTTCTCTTCTCCAGGCTGAACACCCCTAACTCTCAGCCTGCCCTCACAGCAGAGGGGCTCCAGCCCCCTGAGCATCTTCGTGGCGTCCTCTGGCCCCGTTCCAACAGGTCCATGTCCTTCCTGTGCTGAGGACTCCAGAGCTGGACACAGTGCTCCAGGTGGGGTGTCCCCAGAGAGGAGCAGATGGGCTGAATCCCCTCCCTGGACCTGCTGACCACGCTGGTTTTGACTCAACCCAGTATGCAGCCCTCTCTTGGCTGAGAGGCCACACAGGGACAATGGCGAGGGAGGTAGACCACTGGGTGAGAGGTCTCTCCCTACATCTCAAAGGAGCTAAACAGCACTGTCCACATTCACTCCCTGCTATAAATGTTCCGTCCTCAAAACTGCCAGCTGTGGAACAGATGTTGTTAATCACCGGGATCAGCAGATAGCCCCAAATAACCCGTCATCAGTCAGCTCATCTGCAAGTGACTGAGGGGAATCCCTGCAGCCCTCACCAGCTTTCAGCTCGGCGAGGACATGGCCTGTCTTTATTTCAAGACCCACAGCCACGTTGCTGGCAGCCTTACCCATGTTACTGCCGCTACAAACCTCAGCCTCATACTTTCCCACACGCAGCCAGTTACTCCTTCTCTCTAGCCAAACTCTCCCTTCCCACCGTGTCACCCTGATGGTGAAGTGCATGGTGTCCACCTCCTTCATACCATCACCATCGCCCTCAGAGAACTTCCACTGTCCAGACTACGCGCAGACCGCAACTCACTGCCAAATATGACCTTGAAGCTTCTTTTACATTTTAATCATAACTGGTTTGGTTTGGAAGGGACCTTAAAGACCATCCAGTTCCAACCCCCTGCCCTGGGCAGGGACACCTCCCACCACACCAGGTTGCTCCAAGCCCCATCCAGCCTGGCCTTGAACCCCTCCACAGGGATGGGGCAGCCACAGCTTCTCTGGGCAACCTGGGCCAGGCTCTCACCACCCTCACACCAAAGAAGTTCTTTCCTGAGATTTCATCCAAATCTCCCCTCTTCCAGTTTAAAACCATTACCCACAAATATTGACCCTTCATTTTGAAACCCTGCAGGTGGCACGGAAGGCACCCTGCAAGAGCCGTATCTTGTGGAAGTCCTCGGGAGCCTCTCCACTGGCTTCACGGTCCTCTGGACTGAAGCTCAGGGTCAGTGGTACCAAGCCCAGGCCTGCAATGGGAATCCAGCTCTTGCACAGGTTTATGGGCAGGCATGACTTTGCTTTCCTGGGAGCGCCTGTAGAAAACCCCAGCAAACTTGGGTACGAAGGTTAAGATCTTCTGGCTTCAGCGCTCCTGCCTTTGTTCAGAACCACAAACCAGTGACCAGCACGTGTCTGCTGGTTAATCACTGCTGGGCCACCAGCTAAAGGAAGAAAGGAGGCAAATTCCTGTTCTGTCATGTTGGTTTGTGAGGTGACTCCGAGCCACTTGATAAACTCCCAGGAGGGGTGAGTCCTCATAGGAACTTGCTGGAAACCCCCTGTTACCTCACTCTGGCAGCTGCCTTCGCAGTGCAGGATCGTTTCTGACATCATCTTTTCCTGCCTTTCTTTAAATTTTCTTAAAAAGGCATTTAATAGTGATTACTACTCATTTACTACTGGTTACTTTTCTATTTACTTCCCACTGTAAGATACTGGTTTTACCATTCCAGTTTGGCCGAAACAAATGGCATCAGGGCAACTCACTGCAGCTGACTGATTCTCTCATTAATATATAGTATTAATTAACTCCTGCCTTCCAGTACATTTCTTAAACACAGCAAAAGCAGGAAAAAAAAGGGAAAAAAAAAAGACAGGAAAGGCTGAAGAGACAGAGCTCATGGAGAACTTCCATCCATCACGCTTGAACCTTCTAGCCAATGCTTCAGCACCCTTATTCCATACATACTTCTTGTAATTCTCCATTTTTATAGGTGGATTTATAATATTTTGGGCTAAAAATCTTGCATTTTAACTCCTCCATACCACAGCTGATGTAGCCTGAGCGCTAAGACTGCAGACAGCTTTTTTCATTTCTCTCTTCTGTTGGGAGTCCCAAAGGAGTCAGTTCCGTCAGGGAAGTAACCCTGAAAGTTAGGAAAAAGAAATATTGCACCAAGAAGTTGAAGATTTCAAAGCTTGTGGAGCAGCCTCTTACTCTGCACGGCTCCCTAAGCAGAGAACTACTCCAATACTCTCTGGAGGGTCAAAGCAGGTGAAATTATGCGCTTCCAGGTGGTTGTACAGGTTGAGACTGGCCACCACCCTCCATCCTGCGGCCGCTGCTGGTAAGTGTCCTGAGGCCAACACCTTTAACTCATAGAATCATAGAATCATTCTGGTTGGAAACGACCCTTGGGATCATGGAGTCCAACCATCAGCCCCACTCTACAAAGTTCTCCCCTACACCAGAACCCTCAACACCACATCTCATCCACTCTGAAACACAGTCAGGGATGGGGACTCCACCACCTCCCTGGGCAGCCCAGTTCAGGCTCTGACCACTCTTGCTGGGAAGAATTCTTGCCTCATGTCCAGCCTAACCCTACCCTGCTGCAGCTTGCAGCCATTCCCTCTTGTTCTATCGCTAATCCCCTGTGAGAAGAGACCAGCACCAACCTCTCTCCAATGGCCTTTCAAGCAGTTGTAGAGAGGGATGAGGTCTCCCCTCAGCCTCCTCTTCCATTTCAAACACACAGTTCCAGAGGCTCGAAGACCAAATATTTAGTTGAGCAGGAGAAATGTGATGAATTAAAAACATTGTTAAGATGATTTATGAGCTGTTTTCTTTGTTTACAGGAGGTGGGGGCTGGAGTCGGAGATGTCAATTTGGGGGGGCCAGGGGGTAGTTTCTAAGGATTTCATGGTAAGAATGATTCATGGTTGTGCCAGCTCTTCCCAGAACTTTGCTGCTGCTGCTAAGGGAACGACAAACACACAAACCCAAGGCTTGCAGATATGTGAAACCAGAAGTATGAAAGTACAACCTCGGACAAAGAAGATCCCGATTACGATAAAAGATGATTTGCAAACTGGGATGCAACCAGCATCAGGGGGAAAATCCCTGAGAAATGAAACCTTACATTCAGAACTGAAAAAGTGGATAAAAATGGCCTGATCTCTCGCCTGAAAGGAGCAGTCTGTCTGAGGCATATTAGAAGTTTGCTGGGTTGGTGGTACCCACCAGTTATTGGTCTGGGCTCTAGGAAAGGTTGCTAAGATGAGATGAGTTCCCGCAGACTCTGCAACAGTCCACACACTTGGAAATTTCTATTTCTATTCAAAAAGAAATTAGGGGGGTCTCCATAGAGATAGAAGGGGGTCTCCATAGAAGGGGGTCTCCATAGAAATTAGGGGGGTCTCCATAGAGATATTTCTCTCCAAATAGAAATTTCTATTTCTATTGAAATAGAAATAGGGGGGTCTCCAGAGGTCCCTTCCAACTCTGACAATTCCATGAAGAGAAAAAAAAAACAATAAAAAACCTCCAAAGCTCTATAAGAGCCCGTTCTTTTCAGCTGCTGCCCTTCAGTAGAAGTGACACCCTGCTGTCCTTTAGCTGAAACATGACACAAAGGCTTGAAAGAGCATTGCAGAGAGGTTGGTGCTGGTCTCTTCTCACGGGCAATGAGCGATAGAAGGAGAGGGAATGGCTGCAAGCTGCAGCAGGGTAGGGTTAGGCTGGACATGAGGAAAAAGTTTTTCCCAGAGAGAGTGGTCAGTCAGTGGAATCAGCTGCCCAGGGAGGGGGTGGAGTCCCCATCCCTGACTGTGTTTCAGAGTAGATTGGATGTGGTGTTGAGGGATCTGGTGTAGGGGAGAACTTGTAGAGTAGGGCTGATGGTTGGACTTGATGATCCCAAGGGTCTCTTCCAACCTAAATGATTCTAGGATTCTATGAAAGCAAGTATCTGTGGCTGCTTTGATTCCCTCCAAGAACTGCTCATATGGGGACCTCTGAAAAGGGAAACACTTCCCTGTGAAAATCATCACCTGATCTGTCTCAGTCCACTGACCTGCAATAACTGAACCTGGAGGTGAAAACATCCTTCAGGCTCTGTAGAAAATCATCCCTCGTTCCTTAAACCTCCAGCTACAGGGTGCTAAGAAGTGCCAGGGCTTGGTTTGCACCGGTGTCTTCATCCCCTTTCCTGCTGACTTGAAGAGTATTTAGTAATCCCCGTTACTGCAGAGGGAGGAGGGTTGAAAGCCCCCATGAAGCTCCTTTCCCCATCCACAGTTCCCACCGAGACTCGCTCGAGATGCAAAGTGCACTCAGGGAGCAGAAACAAGAGCATTACGGTCCTGCCAGCCCCTTCCTGAGGGATCATCTGCCAAGCCCTTGGAAAAGCCATCTACCACCACATTCATTCTGGCCCTTTTCCAGCCAGTTTTCCACATCAGGCCAGTTCCACTCTGACAAGGCACTTTAGAAGATTCATTCCTTGCGGGATGCAGGAGAAGTGGGTCAGCAATAATATTTAGGAATCCAAGGACAGAGTAATGGCGTGGGGAATAAGAAGCAGCTGAGTATGTGAATGCTGGCAACGTTCCTCAAGTGTACACACCAAATAAACTAAGAATAGTTGTTATTTTTATAGTACTTGGGAGTTTTTTAGATGTTTCACAGAAGAGATGCGGGGGGATAAAAACTCTCAAATTGGAAAGCTGACATAAATTCGAGGATAAAGATTATATGTGCTCTGCATTTCATGTGTGGGTTCAAGCCCACAGTCAGAGGTCATACTGCCATCACAAGAACACAAGGCCAATGTTAATGGCATGGGCTTCAACGAGGCCAAGTGCCAGGTCCTGCCCTTGGGCCACACCAACCCCATGGATGGCTACAGGCTTGGGGCAGTGTGGCTGGAGCTGCCTGGCAGAAAAGGACCTAGGGGTGCTGGGTGACAAGGGGCTGAACATGAGCCAGCAGTGTGCCCAGGTGGCCAAGAAGGCCAAGGGCATCCTGGCTGGCATAAAGAATAGTGTGACCAGCAGAAGCAGGGAGGTGATTGTTCCCCTGTGCTCAGCACTGGTGAGGCCAC
>VZTM01026698.1:53386-72930 GCA_013400555.1 Jacana jacana | reverse complement strand
GATAAATCTGTAAAGGGTGAGTGTCAGGAGGATGGAGCCAGGCTCTTCTCAGTGACATCCAATGACAGGACAAGTGGCAATGGGTGCAAGCTGGAACAGAGGAGGTTCCACTTAAATATGAGGAAAAACCTCTTTAGGGTGAGGGAACCCTGGCAGGGGCTGCCCAGGGAGGTGGTGGAGTCTCCTTCTCTGGAGACATTCCCAACCCGCCTGGAGGCGTTCCTGTGTGACCTGCTCTGGGTGTTCCTGCTCCAGCAGGGGATGGGACTGGGTGAGCTTTCAAGGTCCCTTCCAATCCCTGACATTCTGTGATTGTTTCAGTATTCCACAGCCTTGGAAAAGGGGATTGTTAAAAACAACTCACCACGAACGATGCCCAACGTGCTGCTTTTGTACATCCTCCAGTCGAGCCGAGTTCATGGGAGCCCATTCTCCACAGCCTGACACGGACACAAAGGGGGTGTCATAACACCATAACACCCCCGTCACCGCCGGCTGCCGTCAAGATAACCCCCTTGAGAGGGTTGCAACCAGCCATACTATGAACAGTGACACCAACAGAGGTCCATTCAAAGAGCTGTAACGTGGAATTGTAAAAGCTGAGCGGTGGCTTTTCAGCAGGTGACTCGGGAGCACTTGAGCAAAGAAAGAGCAAAGGGGTATCGGGTCACTTCAGCGTCCAGGGCACAGAGGACAAGCTTGGAGAGTGATCTTGGGCTTCTCGTTTCTCAAGGCAGGTGAGGGTGCAGCAAGAAAAGCAGCCGGCCTGCAACGAAACCACAGCTTATTTTGACAAATGAGTTAAAAAGCACAGGGAGATGATGAATATTTATAGCGTTGAAACACACCGACATTTCCTTGTATTTGCCTGAGAATTTAAAATATTTTGATGATGTGACTGCAGGTAATTGAGAGCAAAGAGAAGCTTGTGCTGCCAGACAATGTATCTGGTATGCAGGAGAATATTCCAGCAGATGTTAAGGAAAAATACTTCAGCTGGACCCCCTCATGCTCCAGCAGAGAGACCTCCATCACCTTTGGGGCAATGGGAGAGAGAGGAACCCTGCGACTGGAAACAGTAGCCTGGACTGGCACTCTTGGCTCCCCAGATCTGAGGAACCGCTCTGAGCCAAAATGCCTTTGGTAGAAATTTGGTAGAAATTGGGGTATAAAGTGGGGCTGATGGTGGGACTCAATGATCCAGGGGTCTCTTCCAACCTGAATGATTCTGTGATTCTATAATTCTATGAGTTCCTGGATGTTAAACGCAGCTTTCCTGGAAGCGCAGACGCAAGTTACCGACTCTGGCGTACACAGAGATGCGTATAAATGTTTACGCTCCCACTCCAACGTGCAAGGCGATATCCCATACCTGGGAATACCAAACTGGGTGATAATTATGACCTGATTTCGTTTCTGAAGGTTGCCACCCTCCCTTCTGAAGCTCGGGCAGCTCCACTCAAGCCTCCTACTTCCCCCATCCCGCTCTTGAATGAAGCACCTCCGTTTCAGCGACCTTCCCACCCAAGCCAGCAGCTAAGACATCAGACTCGCTCCCCAGAGACAGAAGAAAACTGCAAATTCCTTGCTCAGGTGATGTGTGTATTTGTCCTGTCCGAGGGAATGTGGAATACCACACCTTTTATCTCCACCCTATCAACTGCTACACACTGGGTATCACCTCAAATACATTATTTGTAGGTTTCAGAGTAACAAACTTCCGCCAATTTATCCTCGTGCTGAACTTATTCCCATCCATATGGATGGAATTTGATTCCATCCCGATCCCAGCATGTCAGGGTTATTCTGGATGGAGCAGTTGATGGGGAAGCCTGATGAAGTGCTGTTGGTTCTGAAGAATTCCAAATTATTATTTGGAATAACTGAGTATCTCCACTCGATACCTGTATTAAATATTCACACTGCTTAACTCCATACCTATTTTCAATTCCTGCTTAACTCAGTACCTAGATTACCTATATCCAATAACTCGTGGTTAGTTGCTAACCAAGGCCCAAATTCCTCATCGTGACAATTAAGTCTATAAATTACCAACATCAAAAAAGTCTCTTCCACATTTTTCAAAACCTGAATGTGGTTTGTTGTTGGGTTTTTTTTGTTTTTGGTTTTGTTTTTAATTGCTTTCCTTGCTTCTGCTTTCCCCAGCTGCAGCGGGCAGGGAGCTGGGTTATGCATCCCTTTCATCCTCGTTACAGCAGCAGCGGCGATTCAGGCGCCGGCCTGGCCCACTGCCAGCTGCCAGCACCAGGCTCCCTCCGGTTGGGAGCACCAGAATTATTCCTGTCTTTTCACAGAATCATAGAATCATTCAGGTTGGAAGAGACCCTGGGGATCATCAAGTCCAACCATCAGCCCCACTCTACAAGTTCTCCCCTACACCAGATCCCTCAACACCACATCCAATCTACTCTGAAACACAGTCAGGNCTGCTGGTCACACTATTCTTTATGCAAGCCAGGATGCCCTTGGCCTTCTTGGCCACCTGGGCACACTGCTGCCTCATGGTCAGCCCCTTGTCACCCAGCACCCCCAGGTCCTTTTCTGCCAGGCAGCTCCAGCCACACTGCCCCAAGCCTGTAGCCATCCATGGGGTTGGTGTGGCCCAAGGGCAGGACCTGGCACTTGGCCTCATTGAAGCCCATGCCATTAACATTGGCCCATCGATCCAGTCTATCCCAGTCCCTCTGTAGAGCATCCCTGCCCTCAAGCAGATCAACACTCCCACCCAACTTGGTGTCATCTGCAAACTCACTGACAGTGTTTTCTATGTCCCTATCGACATCATCAATGAAGATATTAAAAAGGAAAGGCCCCAGCACTGAGCCCTGAGGAACCACTTGTGACCGGCACCAGTTGGATTGAACTCCATTGAGCACCACCCTTTGGGATCCTCCTTCCAGCCAGTGCCTTGTCCTGTTTCCTCCAGTTGTTTGTTTTTATTATTTTCATTCAGTGTTAATTTTGAACATTCAGAACTGCAGAGAGATGGCTCTGTCAGGTGCAAACCCGGCTCCATCTTCAGAATGTCCCATTTCTGCCTTCCCCGTGCAGACAGGCTAGAAATTTCACACAAAATCTTCTGTTTTATTCTCTCCACCCATATTCTTACGGCGCTTTTCTCCCTTTTCACACCATATTCCATCAGTAAGCTGAGCCAGGCAAGAAAGACCTGCTATTTCTTTCTTTTTCCCTCCCTCTGTCCACAAAATTTACCTGACGACTTGCATCAAGAAAGATTAGCATTAGGGAGTAATAAAAACCAAGGTTTAGAATCCCTCCTCCTTCTAGGGGGAACAAAACACAACGGCCTCGTTAAATTGAGCCCTCCTTTAATTTCAGCTTACTTGCTAGCTTTACACCGGACTTTTACCCTTTTGTCAGGATAATCCATTTTGCTTTAAGGATTTTATCGCTTGGTATCATTCCGTTTTTCTTTCCTGCTGGTTGAGGGGAGTTTTGCTTTCAAACCACATCACACACACAGACTCTGTGTGTGTATATATATATACAGATATATGTGCATAAAAGCTGTCGTATACTGGTTATTCACTTCACTATTTTTTCTTCCCTTTTGTTGTCACCTCTGATCAGTCCTTACTCCCAGACATTGCTCTGACCAAAACCTCCTTTTCAAACCCCAGGTGACTTAAAAGTGCCTGAGCTCCCCCAAGGCTTTCCTCAACCTCGCTCCCCGGAGGCGTTCTGAGGGGGGCCGCTCGTTACCACATGATGGCTGCCACCTCTAAGGTGAACCACTGCCCTCATCCCCTGCCCTCCGGAGCACCTCTGTGGCCTTGAACTTGCCGCCTCCTTCNCGCTTCGTCCTGGGGACTGTTGGAATTCGGAGCGGACCCGGGCCTAGGCCTCGCCTCCTGAGGGAAGGGGTGTGGGGGGGATACGGATCCGCAGCTGCGGGTCTTACTCCTGACGTGACGGAGCGGGCCGGGCTGACCGGCTCGGGCTTGAGACGAGTAGCCGGGAGGGCGGCTGGGCCCTGGGGGCGAGCGGCGTTGGAGTTTGGGGCGGGGAGGGAGGGCCTGGTCCCCGGCACCGGCGGGTTCCAGGCAGCAGGCCCTCTGCAGAGCCCTGTGCTGGGCCGCGGCAGTTGGGTCCCTTCCCTCAGAAGTCACTCAGTGTAGGGTTAAATGACGGTACGCTCACGCGTGGCCGTCAGTTGTTTATTTAAAGTGCTAATTAAAAAGCATCCTTGATACGTTCTTTAAGAACTTCTCCCCAGCAAAGGAGAATTCCTTNCTATTCTTTATGCAAGCCAGGATGCCCTTGGCCTTCTTGGCCACCTGGGCACACTGCTGCCTCATGGTCAGCCCCTTGTCACCCAGCACCCCCAGGTCCTTTTCTGCCAGGCAGCTCCAGCCACACTGCCCCAAGCCTGTAGCCATCCATGGGGTTGGTGTGGCCCAAGGGCAGGACCTGGCACTTGGCCTCATTGAAGGCCATGCCATTAACATTGGCCCATCTATCCAGTCTATCCCAGTCCCTCTGTAGAGCATCCCTGCCCTCAAGCAGATCAACACTCCCACCCAACTTGGTGTCATCTGCAAACTCACTGACAGTGTTTTCTATGTCCCTATCGACATCATCAATGAAGATATTAAAAAGGAAAGGCCCCAGCACTGAGCCCTGAGGAACCACTTGTGACCGGCCGCCAGCTGGATTGAACTCCATTGAGCACCACCCTTTGGGATCCTCCTTCCAGCCAGTGCCTTGTCCTGTTTCCTCCAGTTGTTTGTTTTTATTATTTTCATTCAGTGTTAATTTTGAACATTCAGAACTGCAGAGAGATGGCTCTGTCAGGTGCAAACCCGGCTCCATCTTCAGAATGTCCCATTTCTGCCTTCCCCGTGCAGACAGGCTAGAAATTTCACACAAAATCTTCTGTTTTATTCTCTCCACCCATATTCTTACGGCGCTTTTCTCCCTTTTCACACCATATTCCATCAGTAAGCTGAGCCAGGCAAGAAAGACCTGCTATTTCTTTCTTTTTCCCTCCCTCTGTCCACAAAATTTACCTGACGACTTGCATCAAGAAAGATTAGCATTAGGGAGTAATAAAAACCAAGGTTTAGAATCCCTCCTCCTTCTAGGGGGAACAAAACACAACGGCCTCGTTAAATTGAGCCCTCCTTTAATTTCAGCTTACTTGCTAGCTTTACACCGGACTTTTACCCTTTTGTCAGGATAATCCATTTTGCTTTAAGGATTTTATCGCTTGGTATCATTCCGTTTTTCTTTCCTGCTGGTTGAGGGGAGTTTTGCTTTCAAACCACATCACACACACAGACTCTGTGTGTGTATATATATATACAGATATATGTGCATAAAAGCTGTCGTATACTGGTTATTCACTTCACTTCCCATCCTGCTTAAATATTAAAAGAGTATATTTTTTTTCCCTTTTGTTGTCACCTCTGATCAGTCCTTACTCCCAGACATTGCTCTGACCAAAACCTCCTTTTCAAACCCCAGGTGACTTAAAAGTGCCTGTGCTCCCGCAAGGCTTTCCTCAACCTCGCTCCCCGGAGGCGTTCTGAGGGGGGCCGCTCGTTACCACATGATGGCTGCCACCTCTAAGGTGAACCACTGCCCTCATCCCCTGCCCTCCGGAGCACCTCTGTGGCCTTGAACTTGCCGCCTCCTTCGATTACACCCACCCGTCCCCACAAACTCAAAATGGCGACGTCAGGGCGTTGAATCCCCCTCAATCCCCACTGCTGCGCCTAAACCAATCAGCAGCCGGAATGTAGCCTCCCACCAATAGGGAGAGAGGTTGCCCCTCGGCCACCGCCAACCTCTCGAACCAATCAGCCGCAGCAAGCCTCGAACTGGCAGGGCGGGTAGCCAATGACTGACGACGAGAGCCCGCCTCCTCCTCCGCCCCGTTGCCGGGGCAGCCGCTGGCAGTCGTCCCTTTAAGTGTAGCGCGGCAACCGCCGCCGCGTCCGCTGGNCGGGTTCCAGGCAGCAGGCCCTCTGCAGAGCCCTGTGCTGGGCCGCGGCAGTTGGGTCCCTTCCCTCAGAAGTCACTCAGTGTAGGGTTAAATGACGGTACGCTCACGCGTGGCCGTCAGTTGTTTATTTAAAGTGCTAATTAAAAAGCATCCTTGATACGTTCTTTAAGAACTTCTCCCCAGCAAAGGAGAATTCCTTGCTTTGCCCTTTGGGAACTGGAGAGAGGTGTTCGGGAAGGTGTGAGCTCGGTACCTCTGCAGGCACCGGGGGTACGGATGGAAACACCAACAACAGCAGGCGCCTCCGTGGCAGAGGATTTAGAGACCTAATCCCTTTTCCTGGTTGTAGGACTGGCTGGTTACCCTGCTGGGACGACTCTTTTCCTCAGCTCTGACCCGACACTTAGAGCAAGTTCTTCATTTTGAGATCTGCTGCTGGAATTTAACGCTTTCAGCGTTACTTTCAGTAGCAGTATTCCAGCATTACAGTCACAGAGTCAGATAAGTTTAACGCTGGCTTCCAAAGCTGTGTACCGTTTTCATTCACCAAAAGCTGGTAAAGCTCAAAGAAATGCACACACTTAAGTCAGCAGCTGCGGAAAGCTTTCCCAGTAAGAGATTTCTTTCTCACTGGAGCCTCATTGGTGCATATGTTTTGATGCACTGTAAGTGGATTCTTTTGGTCCTTTCTTTTCTGGAAAAAACAGCAGTATTGGGATGTGAAAAAGATGGGTGGGGGAAGAGGAGGGACACAAGGGCAATAACTTCAACTGGAATTTAAGTTCAGCACTTGAATGATTTGGGTCGATGCTTTTTTACTTAACTGAAGCTGACTCTTTCCTGCCCTGTCCCTCCCTCAGAATCGGTGGAAAAACCCGACTGGACCATTAGGGGTCAGCGTTTGTGCTCGGGAGTGTCATATGGTGACCAGTAAAAGCACCAAGCTGCTTCTGGTCTTACAGCTGAAAGGGACTTTAAGCATTTTCCAGGTCTGGCCTTACAGAGCTGAGCTCTGGGCGTGCGGCAGGAGAAGAACTACTCAGTCATTTTCTTCCCTCTCTTGCTAATACCCATAGTACAGTAGTTCAGTTTCTGTGATTTACTTAGGGGTGACAGGGAGACAAGTGTTCTGTCGCCCTTGCAGTTGTGTTCTCTAGTCTGTTGTGTCTGGTTTTTGCAACAATAAGCACGTTTTCCCTACAAAATGCACCAATAGTAGCAAGAGTAGAAGTTGCTGAAGTGGAGGAGTATGACATTCCAGAAAGAAAGCTATTTCTACAGTTTGTAGGAGTCCTGAATTTACTTCATCTCTTCTGTACTGATTTGATCTCCATGATTAAGGCTTCTAAAAGCACGAGTGGAGCTTTTGCAGGGAGAACTCGGGGTCTGAGTGGTGGTGGGAGCTTAGTAGACCCACTGTTAACCCCCAGTGTTTCGCTCCTCTAAATGTACTGGGGGAAAATGGGTGTCTTTGTGGGTCTTACTTGAGTGGAACTGACTTTATAATCAACTCAAACTGGTTAGTAACAACTGAAAAGTCAGTGAAGCAAAACGTTTCTTAATTAGACAGCCCTTAAGCTAATTGGAGTAAAACCCAAATATCCTGGTGAATCATTTATTCTCAAGATAAACTGTGCAGTTTTTATGATAATTTAGTTACACTATAAACTGGTGGGAAACTGGATTTTGCAAGACTGGGCAGGCTGTGGTTTCTTGTTTTGTTTGGAGAATTTGATAATATTAGAATTGAAAACCATCTGAAGATTCAAAACACGTTTTTGGAGATTTCTCAGGGGAGCTTTTATCAGCTCACCCTTTTCACTTTGTTTTCAGTCCATCAGTTTCCAAAGCACTTCCAGAATGCATCACAAATCACTGCTTGTGTTGCTGTATGCCAGGATTATACTCTGGCAAAATATTCTCCAAAGTGGGCAAAATCCAGTAGAGAAAGGGTGGATAATTCTAATCCTCCAGTTCTTCCAATTTGTGTTTTGAAGACGGTGAGTTATGAAAAGCATTCTTCAAAAAAGTTATTGCCTCTTCTGTGAACACTTGTGGGACTTTAAAAACAGTTTAAAAACTACAAAACCTTTTGTTTTATATATATATAATTAGACATCTTGATGATTGAACTGTAGATGCTGCTTTTTTCCCCTCAGTGTAGCCCCATTTGTTCTCATATTTGTTTTCTTCTCAAGAAGGAGTCTGTGTGTGATCATTTCTTTCTGTGTCCTGAAGGCAGACAGAATTTGGGTGCATCTTGGCTCTCTCTCTACGCTGTTGAAGGTACTTGCCCCATAGCATACTCCCTGTCTCCACACAGGGCTGGGTTAACACCCTGAGATGTGCTGGTGCCTCTAAAGCTGATGTCCCCACTCCAGGACTCCCCTGGATGCCACCTGTGCCCCTGCAGCTCTGGGACAAGCTTGCATCCAAGCAACAGGGTTAAATTGCTTCAGTTTGTTTTGTTCAGCCTGTTGTTTGGAGCAAAACAGGGAATACATCTCAGTGGTGGAGCCATCTAATTATAATCTTAATGATCTAATCAAAGACTTAGTCCAGATACTAACACAGTTCAAGCTCTATACGGTTGTGGTGATACGGGCACATACTCACATACCAAACCCCTCTCTCTGGTGTTATCTTCACCCTCCCACTCTTCCTCAGGGAATTCTCTGGCTTCAGCTGGGAGGGGAGATTCTTTACAGCAAGCTGTCAGCATCCCAGATCCTCCCCTGGCCGGGGGAGGATGGTGATGCTTTCTTCCTCCTTGCCTCGGGTGCATATCCTTGTTACCACACTGAGCACCTTGCTCTGTATTCTGGTCTCTGATTTGTGATTCCACAGTACATCTGAATTCATTACATGTGGTGTGTTTGATGTCTGTTGAGTGCTTGTTCTTTGTTTGAGAAGTCACCTCTAAAACTGGTTTTACCCAGCCCCCAAGACCTGCATCCCCTTGATGACCAGTAATTAAGCAGAGGTGAGCTCTTACAGGGGCGCAGTATTGTCATAGAATCATTCAGGTTGGAAGAGACCCTTGGGGATCATGGAGTCCAACCATCAGCCCCACTCTACAAAGTTCTCCCCTACACCAGATCCCTCAACACCATCTAATGTAGAACTGTCCTATGTTGGTGCTCTCCGGCCCCTGCAGCCGCCCCGTCCCGCTGCTCCCCTCTGCTGCCTTGTTTTGCAAGGGCTGCAGGCCATTCACGCCCCATGGAATAACTAGATACTGCTGGCTGTTAGTTATAAATGTTAATGTAACAGTATAGACAATTGTCCAAAGCAAACAGCTAAAACAAATTAGACAAGTTCCCTGGTTGGTGACTAAATGAGCTATAGCAAAGCTCCACGCACCCAAGCCCAGTTCAGACAAAGTCAGGCAAGTTTTGTGGCCTGTGCTGTTAGCTGGAAATGAAGCCTCTGGCTTCAATGGAAACATAATCCAGGAGTGCAGCACAAGACTGGGATCTACCTGGCTGGTGAGAAGCTCTCTGGAACCCCCCGGGGGTCTTGGTGGACAACGAGCTCAGGAGAAGTCAAGGGCGTGCTGCTGCGGCAAAGAAAGCCAGCAGGATGCCTGGTTGCCATCTACAAGGGCATCACAGGCAGAGAGAAGTCATTAGCCCACTCCACTCAGCACTTGCCAGGCCACACCTGGAATATACAGTGTTCCCTTTGGAGCCTGGAAATACAAGGATGGTGGGGACTGATGGTTTGAGTGCTCACAGTGACTGTGCTTAGCAATCTGTAGGGCAAGTGATCTCGGGCACAGCTTCTCTTCTCTTCTCTCTGGGCTCTGCAGTGGAATTTTAGTTTTCATCTGAGTCCTCACTGGTGTCAGTTTTAGGTGTGTAATTTATTTGGAAATATTTAGGTGCTTAAAAAAAAAAAAGTAAGTAATTTTGGAGTTACTCCCCAAGTAAATTCTTGTACTCTCTTCCAAATAATTCACTATTAATTACTCAGCAGCTTCACCAGTCCAGCAATATCTATTCCCCTAATTCCCTCCGTATAGATTGTGAGGGCAAATGGGATTCCAGTCACTGGAGGCAGAGTTGTGCTGGAAGTGAACTGGGGCAGAAAGCCTGGATTTGGAGTGAAACCTGTCTTGGCAGCTGATGCTTCTGTCCTCCCTGACTGTGCAGTCCCGCAGGTCGAGACAGCGGGACGGAAGCGGAGAAACACCTGGGGCTTATTTGATCAGCTAATAGTGCACTGAAGAACGTACAGCTCCTTTACAGGTGTGTTGTGAAAGAGTTGTGATCGAAAGCTGCTCGGTTCATGGGGTGCAGTTTGCTTTGCTGGTTGGAAAAGGGTTAGGAGCTTCTGCCAGAACTGATGGGCTCTGCTGCAAGGGCTGTTTGTTCACCTGGTCGACGCTTGACGCCCTGAAGTTGGGTTGAAGTGAGATAGATGGTGAAATGAGCTTGTGAGCCAGGAGGAGTGAGGAGAGAGACAAAAAACAGAGGAGGGCGAGTGCAGGCAGTACTGTATTGCCTAAACTGAGGAGAGAATTCTTTTCTCTGAAAAGGTGAGGAAAGTTTTAGGTGTGTTTGCTCCATTATGAAGGGATTTTTCAGTTTATGGCAGAAGACAGGCTGGAGGAGCAGCCCTTCTCAGTTAGACCTGCTGCAGATCGAATGGTACCACATACCAGCTCTGTGGTCTCTTCCCAGATACCCCAAAAAGCTGCACTTGTGTTTTCCTATAAAGCACAGGACACAGTGTGTGCTCCTTCCAGTCCCCAAAGGCCTGGAACAGGGGAATGAGAGTTCCTCTGGGGGCAGAGACCAGGATGTGGAGGTACGGTCTCATTCACAGTCAGGGACAGCATGTCCTCCAGACATACAGGAAAACTGATTTTTCAGGCCCATTATTTAACATTGGAGAGTCAGAAATTGAGACGTGGAAGATTTAGTCAAATTCTACAAATATCTCAATTCTAGTCACGTGAAAAAGTTGTTCATTTATTTGGTTCAAAAGCATGTTTAAATCATTTTCCTGAATAGCTTCAATCTTTCCCTTGTCTTCTGTTTTGTTTTCCAGATGCTGCTTTTCCCCTCTTTCTGACTTGGGTGTAATTTCTTATTCTAGCTTTAGCTGTGTTAATTTTCTGCTTTCTCTTTTGGGGCTAAAGTGCCTAAAACCCTGAGTGCAATAGTAGTAGCATTCCTGGAGTGATGCCTGTCACATTTAATATAAATAATAAGGCACGTGGCATAAGGGGATATATCATTTTATATAATATATAAAGTTATATATCATTTTATGGAGGGGTTTTTCCCTACCTTTAACCACAGAGCAAAACCCTGTCTGACTTTTTTTTTGGTCTCTGAATTGTTACAGGAAGAAATGCCTTCTGACCAGTAACTACTGCTGGCTGAACTGGACCCCAAAGACTGTATGCTTTGGAGAGGAAGATGAGAAATCCAAGGAAATAATCCAGCTGCTGCCCTTGGGACAACTGAGAGGTCCTTTGTGTCAAAATGAAGAGTCTTTGAGGAAAAGAAAATCTGGAAAGTGGTTAAATTGAGGGGAAAAAAAAATAAAAATGGGAGAAAGAGTCCGGAGCCCAGATTCTGAACAGGAGAGGAAATCGGATGGGGACAGAAACAGTGACTCCTATGATTCAGATGAAGATAACGAGTCTCATTCCTCTGGCTCCTCGCCGGCGCTCAGCTGCCCCTCCACAAGCCGAGAAACAAGAGGTCACAAAGCTCAGGCTTCGTCCAGCCTCCTGCACAGCCAAGGTAGGTAGATACAGGGCCTGCTGCCCTGCACCTTCGTTGCCTGTGAGAGCTGAAGTGGGAAACTGCTGCCATGAGAATCTACAAATAGCTGCAGGTGAACTGGAACTGCTCCGTTAAAAACAGCAACGAACCTGTTCCTGCAGAAGGAGGATTTTGGGGTCCTTTTTGGATCTATTCATAGTGGTGGTAAGGAGGGAGTGGGGCTCTTCTAGCCTTGTCTGGGATCAGCTTGATCCGCCCTTCCTGTCTTTGACAAAAGGGCTCAAGGCAAATCCTTCACGACACAACTCTCTAAAAGAGAGACAGTTGTTAACATTTTGTGATGAGATCAAGGTATCTAAGATACCCCTGAAGGTGTCTCTCTCCTGGAACTCTGACACCATTTATGGTGTAAATTTGGACTTTGATAAAAAACAAACAATTGAAAAACGAGAGAGAAAATGCATTTGGTGACATTTAATGTGGAAATTCAAGCAGTTTTTCCTGGTCCTTCCTTCCATCTGAGAGTCTCCTCTGTGTAAGAGAGCAGTATTTCTAACACATTTTCATAAACTTCATCAAATATTAACAAAATCTGGGTGTCGTTCCTGTTGCAGTTTGCAGCTGCTCCTGTGTTGGTGGCTGCAAATAGAATCATAGAATCATTTAGGTTGGCAGAGACCCTTGGGATCATGGAGTCCAACCATCAGCCCTACTCTACNCCAGCTCCGTGTCCCTCCTCTGCACTCGCTCCAGCCCCTCCAGATCTCTCTTGTGCTGAGGTGCCCGGAACTGGACACCAGACTCAAGGTGTGGCCTCCCCAGTGCTGAGCACAGGGGGACAATCACCTCTTACAGTGGATTGAAAAACATAGATTAAAACATGGGGGTTTATCAAAAGGACCATAAGGCTGTTGTAATTTGTGCCTCTTCTCTCCTGCTTTGAAAGCTCCAATCTCTGCTAAGTATGAGGGAACTGCTTCAGGCCCAGAGCTGTGTTCTGAGAAGGATGTTTGCACAAATTGCATTGTCTTGTAGTAAACCTGCTTTTGGTTTTCTTCCCCCCNCCCTCCCCGCCCCCCCTCCCCCTGCTCTCTCAGCCACAAAGAAATTGGGTTCCAAATACACACCCAGCAAGAGAGGGCAGCAGTGGGGCTTCCGTTCTCAGAGCCTCTCTAGGGATTCTCCCGCCAAGGACATCGATCTGGTGACAAAAAGAGTTCTTTCTGCCAGGCTGCTGAAAATCAACGAGCTCCGAAACGAACTCACCGAGCTCCACCTCAAACTGGACGAGCTGCAGAAGGAGAACAGGGCGCTGAAAAGGCTCCAGCACAGGCAAGAGAAAGCCTTGAATAAGTTTGAAGACACGGAGAACGAGATCTCACAGCTCCTGGCTCGGCACAACAACGAGGTTCGGATATTAAGGGAGCGCCTCCGGAAATCTCAGGAGAGGGAACGGGCGTCCGAGAGACGGCTGAAGGATTCGGAAGAGGAGCTGTACAGGACAAAAACAGCCCTGCAGAGACTGAAAAAGCTCTCTGAGGACAAGCACCTGGCCGAAAGAGGTGACCTGGCAAAGAAACTAGCCTGCGCGGAGAGCAGGCTGGAGGAGAGCGAGAAGAGAGTGAAGGTGAGACGCCCGGGATATTTCTCACCAGAGGAAGCTCTGTGAGTTGTAGTTTCTCACAGCTGTGAGAGCAAAAAGAGAAACATCCTTTTTTACTTAGTAGTAGTAGTAGTATTTTTACACCAAAGTAGCATCAAGTGAATAATTTCCGAGGTGATTATATACCTGGTCATTGTGCATTCAAATGTCTATTGACAAATCCCAGAATCTCAGGGATGGGAAGGGACCTTGAAAGCTCACCCAGTCCAACCCCCCTGCTGGAACAGTAACACCCAGAGCAGGTCACACAGGAACGCCTCCAGGCGGGGTTGGGATGTCTCCAGAGAAGGAGACTCCACCACCTCCCTGGGCAGCCCCTGCCAGGGTTCCCTCACCCTGAAGAAGTTTTTCCTCGTATTTAACTGGAACCTCCTCTGTTCCAGCTTGCACCCATTGCCCCTTGTCCTGTCATTGGATGTCACTGAGAAGAGCCTGGCTCCATCCTCCTGACACTCCCCCTTTACAGATTTATCAACATTCATGAGGTCCCCCCTCAGTCTCCTCTTCTCCAAGCTGAAGAGACCCAGCTCCCTCAGCCTTTCCTCCTCTGGGAGATGCTCCACTCCCTTCATCATCTTTGTGGCTCTGCCCTGGACTCTCTCCAGCAGTTCCCTGTCCTTCTGGAACTGAGTTAGTGTTACAGCAATGGTGGAGCTGAATCCAAAATGCTTATTGTTATTATATTTAAGTAATTTGACTGTTAAAGAAGTAGTTGAGTTATTTAAAATATATCTCTCTATATATATTGTTTTGCTTTAATTGAAGGATCTGGAAAAAAACCTCGAATTGAGTGGGAGCAGTTTTCAACGGGAGTTACATTCCAAGAAAAAAAAGATGTATGAGGCTCAAGAAGAAAAGAGAGTCCTCCAGGAAGAGCTGAGTCAGCTCAGCCAGAAGCTGAAGGTAGGAAGGGGGAGCTGTGGGAGCTGTGGGCCATGTCCCCGCGGTGTCGGTGGTCGGGGTTGGGTAGTTTCCCCTGTGCCCGCTGGAATTGTGCACCACCCAGCAGTTCTCTTCCTGCTTTACATGGAAACAGTCTGGAAGAGGAATGGCTCTAAGTTAGTCATTATTGTTAGGGCTCGTTAAGAGAAGGAAGAATGGAGCCCATTTACCCAGCACTGCCCTTACACCAGGAGATCTGCTGGAAAATCAGGTTTTGAAGGTTGGGTTTGTTGAAAAAAGGTTTATTCCCACCCACCCACACTCCCTCCCCCTGACTCATTCCCAAATTCTGAATTTAAGGACTGAAAATATTGCTATGTTCCACCTAGCAGGTTTATCTGCAGGGGGGGAAATTTTTAAAAGAAGTATTAAATACAACTTGAAGTACTTGAAGGCCCAAGTCTTCCACTTCTGCACTGGAGATGCACCAGTTCAGCACCTCGCTCGCTGTCAGGCAGGGCAGCCGTGGCATCAGGAACTCAGCAGCTGACTGACTTGGGGTGTTTTAAGGCTGATTCCTTAGTGGGAGAGTTTGGGGAGAACTTTTATCTGCCTCCTTTTAGCACAGGGAAAGTTAGGAAAGGGATTATTCTTAAAACAGCACTCACGGATATGTGACGGATATATATCCCCCTGTGCTCAGCACTGGGGAGGCCACCCCTTGAGTCTGGTGTCCAGTTCTGGGCACCTCAGCACAAGAGAGATCTGGAGGTGCTGGAGTGAGAGCAGAGGAGGGACACGGAGCTGGTGAGAGGCCTGGAGAATAAGGCTTATGAGGATGGATTGAGGGAGTTGGGAGTGTTTAGTTTGAGGAAGAGGAGGCTGAGGGGAGACCTCATCCCTCTCTACAACTGCTTGAAAGGGCATTGCAGAGAGGTTGGTGCTGGTCTCTTCTCACTGGCAATGAGCGATAGAAGGAGAGGGAATGGCTGCAAGCTGCAGCAGGGTAGGGTTAGGCTGGCCATGAGGAAAAGGTTTTTCCCAGAGAGAGTGGTCAGTCAGTGGAATCAGCTGCCCAGGGAGGTGGTGGAGTCCCCATCCCTGACTGTGTTTCAGAGTAGATTGGATGTGGTGTTGAGGGATCTGGTGTAGGGGAGAACTTGTAGAGTGGGGCTGATGGTTGGACTCCATGATCCCAAGGGTCTCTTCCAAAATGAATGATTCTGTGATTCTATGACTGGTTATAACTGTTTCTAGCCAGAGCTATGGATTGCTTTACTTTCTCTTTACAACCTGTATTTTTAATGGAATTTGCAGCTTTGCTAACAACTAGTAAATGACCTATTAGTAATTTGCTCTGTAATTCCTACCTTTTTCACTCAAAGGAAAAAGAAAGAGAACTTGAGGCAAAAAATATCTATGCTAATCGGATGTTGAAGCCATCCCTGAGGAAAGAGGTGGATATCCCCCGGAGAGCAAGAGGTAACTTACACAGAGCAAGAAAGGTGGGAAAAAATTAGCAGGGATTGCTTTTAAATGGCTCTGCTGGCTCTGGGGTTCGTGCCAGTCGGTGTTTGATCCCTTCAGCTGCTGGTTGAGGGACGTGAACTGAGTGTTCTGTGACTGCAGCAGAACCCAAACCCAGGGCTCGCACCAAGCGACGCCCTGAACTCCTCTCACACCAGCTGCTCCCAGTGAAAGGGTGGGGAGAAAACGTTTGGTAGATCCTCTGATGGATCATAGGAAATGTGTACACAGCACTCAGTTCCAGAGGCTTTAAAACTACGTAATGAGTAGCAGGTTATGCTTTTCACTTGCTTTATTTTTACTAATTCAGACCTGTGTCAGATGAGCTGCGCTGTTTGCTGGTGGGGGGGTCTTTTTTTTTGTTCTTTTAAGAGTACAGATGTCCTAGAGCATGATCTTCTAAAAGTATCAATGCTCTGGTGTGAAAGGCAGCCTCGAGCCTCCTGGGTACGTGTGTGTGTGTGTGTGTGTGTGTGTGTGTGTGTGTGTGTGTGTGTGTGTGTGTGTGGTTCCTTTTCACTGAATCAGCAGAACCTACTGTTGTCCGAAGCAGCAGGAATTCCTGGTTTCAACACGGAACGCCAGCGTTTCCAACAGCTTCCTCTACCTTATTGTAGCTATTCTGCTGCCCTTCCATTTCAGGCTGGGGTTTTTAAACCTGTCACTCCAGGGAGATGAGAGTATGCGGTTCTGAAGATGCAAATAAGTGAATTTTAATTTTCTGCCTTTGCTTCTTTACACAGAGCTGCTGTGAGGAGCAGCGAGATGAGTGAGATACTGTGTGGGGGATTCCTTTAACGAGTACTCTCTATATGATAATGACTTTATAAGTAGCTTTAAGCTTTAATTAAGCTTTAACTTTTTTTTTTCAGTAGAAGTTTTGCAGGCAATTTTCTGTTAAATTAGTTTTTACAGATGCTGAGAATATGTGAAACCTGCCAATGCTTTTCCCCTTCCGTTGGCTCTGATACCGTCTCCTACGTTTGCTGCCAGTTATTAAAAATGAGAGACAGGGGATAAAGGGGGAGATTTTCAAGGAAAAACCCTGTTTGATGAGTTTGTGTTTTCTCTACAGCCAACAGCCACAGCATGAAAAAGGGAGCACAGCTCACCAAAGCCGTACAGACCAGCGGGTACTTCTCACCCATAGGGTTTCCTCCGGAGTCAGAGCTCGTCAGCGGTGACACCATCAACAGGAAAGAAGGAATTCCTCCTAAAACAGTGAGTTCTGGAACAATATGAGACTTGGTGCCGGTAACTCCGCAGTCAGACCCGATGTTTAGCGCACAGCTTGTATTTTGGAGAGTAAGTGGAAATACATCAGTGTAAATAGAGAGGAAATCTAGTTGAGAGAAATGGGCTGGTCTCTGGAGAAACCCTGCCCCTCCAGAACTGCCACACTCGGGTTTTGTGACGTTCAATCCATCTGATTCTAGATCTTACTGGTAATTCTTAATTCAGTCTGGGGGGGCTTTCCTGCCACTGTGATTTCTTTGAAGTTTTTAAGGCTTCCTTTTGCTCTTCCCTTTTCTTTTTTTTAAATGCTTATTTGAGCAATCTGCTGTAACAGCCCTGGCCACCTTCTCTTTTGGCTTTGGTCTTAATTAGGGTTTCTTTTGCTTTCCAGATCCCTTTCACAAGGCATAAATCTAACACTTCCTCTCATTGTCATGGAGCTGTTGCTTCTTCTGTCCCTTTTCCAGCTTTGTGACTAGGGTTGGACTCTTGTTGTTTTTCCATTTCCCTCTTGATTATAAAACATTGCCATCACAAGTATTGTCAGTGCTTCTGGGGCCTCAGGCAAAACACAGAAAACTGTGTAGGGTCTGGCAAATCCGAATGATACAAGTTCTGGTAGGAACTGTACAAATTCTGGTCACATTAGACAAGGGCTATTTGTCACAAATAATCATAGAGTCATGGAATTCCCTGGGTTGGAAGGGACTTTTCAGATCATCCAGTCCAACCATCAACCTCACTCTGATAAAAACCAGCACTAACCCAGGTCTCCATGTCCCTCAGCACAGTGTCAGCCCAGCTTTTCAACCTCTGCAGGGATGGGGCCTCAACCCCTGCCCTGGGCAGCCCAGTCCAAGGCTTTACAACCCTTTCCATGGAAACATTTTTCCTGATCTCCAACCTGAACCTCCCCTGGTGCAACCTGGGGACATTTCCTCTTATCCCATGGCCTGTTCCTTGGGAGCAGAGACTGACCCCCCCCCGGCTACACCCTCCTTTCAGGGAGTTGGAGAGAGCCAGAAGGTCTCCCCTCAGCCTCCTCTTCTCCAGGCTGAGCACCCCCAGCTCCCTCAGTCTCTCCTCACCAGACTTGGTCTCCAGACCCCTCACCAGCTCCATTGCCCTTCTCTGGACACACTCCAGCCCCTCAATGTCTTTTTTGTGGTGAGTGGCCCCAAACTGGACACAGCCCTCACGGTGGGGCCTCACCAGTGCCCAGTCCACAGGAATGGTTGCCTCCCAGGTCCTACTTGCCATGATGTTGCTGACCCAGGCCAGGATGCTGGTGCACACTGGTGGCTCATGGTCAGCCCAGAGTCACCCAGCACCCCCAGGTCCTTTTCTGCCAGGCAGCTCCAGCCACTCTGCCCCAGCCTGGAGCGCTGCAGGGGGTTGGGGTGACCCAAGGGCAGGACCAGGCACTTGGCCTTGTTGAACCTCATCCCATTGGCCTCGGCCCATCCATCCAGCCTGTCCAGATCCCTCTGCAAAGCCTTTCTAACTCTCCACCCAACTCCCACCCAGCTTGGTGTCATCTGCAGACTTAGTGGGGGTGCACTCCATCCCTTCTGGGAGGAAGGATGTATAAGCTGTGTGCGTTCCTCCAGCATGTACCGACTTACAGACCCGCATGGGAGCTGCTGGTACCAGCTCTGTGTCGTCTTGCAAACCCCTTTGGCTTGTGCATGGCTGCTGCTTTAGGGAATGTCAGTCAGATTTAGGGGTAACCTGTGCTTTTATGGGTTTTCCAAGTCCAGGACTGTAAATACCCGGCTGACATCTCCTTAGGAAGGGTTTGGGTTTGTCTTTTTCGTATAGTGATGAGAATCTTTTACGTGAAGGATAAATACTTGGAGTTGTTTTGGCTGAGAATTGTGTTCTCTTTGCTCCTCAAGTGTCACCGTTCCTCTAGAAGCTCATTTGAACGGAGGAGCTTGTTTCACTGTGAAATAAGCACAAGCTCCAAAGTTAGAATCCAATTGTTGGGTTGCACTGGCTTTCCCTTCCCCTCACTGCTGCTGCTTTTCTGTGTTGCTGATTTCTGCTGCTGCCATTAATGCCTTTTCTGCAGGTTCTTTCCTTTCCAGTGTGTGGATAGATATATATACACAGTAGCTGAATTCTTCAGCCAAGATTAACCCTTTCTCTTCTGCTATGTGTTACGTGATGCTCCATAACCCCAAGTACCCCCCATGAAACTCTCTGAATCTACAACCCACTACCAGAGTAAAAAGATGGTGGAAATAGCAGGTGACTAATGGCTTGTTAAAAGAATTAAGGTGGTGGGGTCTGGCCTTCTATAAAGTCCCTGAAAAGGACAACTTCTGACTTGTAAAGAGAATAACAATTCTGCTTTGAATCATAGAATCATTCAGGTTGGAAGAGACCCGAGGGATCATCCAGTCCAACCATCAGCCCTACTCTACAAGTTCTCCCCTACACCACATCCCTCAACACCACATCCAATCTACTCTGAAACACAGTCAGGGATGGGGACTCCACC
>VZTM01026698.1:29909-40664 GCA_013400555.1 Jacana jacana | reverse complement strand
ATTCTGTGATTCTGTGATTGTTGGAGAAACAGGGTATTTAAATACCAGCTCCATACCTACAGAGAGACCTAAAGATCTCTGGGGTTTTTTGATGGCTGTAAGGGAAACGGGTGGCGTGTGCCAAAAGCGTGCCACGAGGAGCTGAGTTCAAGCAAGAGTCAGTCTTTACCTCAGATACTGTTATTTCTTTTGATACACAGCTTCTAAAAATAACTCTTTTTCGTACACCATCAGCCTGCACCCCGGGTCTAATTCAAAGACCATGGAGTCAATGGAGAGTATTCGAGGCAAAGATTAAAAATATTCCCTGGAAGCAGAACTTGTGATATTGCTATATTTGACTTCACAGAATCCCAGAATGCTCTGGGGTTGGAAGGGACCTCTGGAGGTCATCATCCAGTCCAACCCCCTGCCACAGCAGGGTCAACCACAGCAGGTCCCACAGGAACATCTCCAGGAGGGGTTGGAATGTCTCCAGAGATGGAGACTCCACCACCTCTCTGGGCAGCCTCTGCCAGGGCTCTGACACCCTTAAAGTCAAGAAGTTCCTCCTCATGTTGGGATGGAACTTCTTCAGTTCCAGTTTGTGCCCATTCCCTCTTGTCCTGTCCCTGGGCACCACTGGAAGAAGCCTGGCCCCATCCTCCTGCCACCCACCCTTGAAGTATTTCTAGGTGCTGATCAGTTCCACCTCCTTGGTCTTCATTCAAATGCAAAGCCATCAAAAGTACAATTCCTGTATTCTGAAAACGTGGTTAGTCCTCATATTCCAGAGAATGAGAACGCGGGGCCCAGGGTCCGCACACTCTTCCCCCAAAACGTTCACCCTCTCGGAACTAGAGACACCTGGGCAAAATTCCACCTTTTCATCATGGAATTTACTACTTCTGGGCGGGGAAGGAGGCTTCCTGCAGCAGCAGGATGCGCTAAGGAGGCATGAATCCATTTGCATTTTAATCACAGGGGAGCCAACACCCTCAGCTGGTGCCAGTGCTTTTCCTGTTACCTGAACTCCGCCACTGGACCGGTCCCAGCAGATCTGCCTTGGCAGCGACGCTTGCTTTTACCACCACGTCCCTTGAGTGCTCAGCCTCCAGAAAAAAAAAAAAGAAAGGCAGATATTCTCCTGAAATTGGGCTAAATTCGTTACTGATGAGACTTCTTTCACTACATGAAATCCTAAATAAAAAGGCAGGTTTATTTTAAGCTTTTAACAGACTGCTGTAGTTAATCGTGTATGTCAGGCCAGAGGCTTGGTTGCTAAGAAAATCCTCAGCACGTCTCCATGGGATTTGTGTGTTATTGACAGCAAAAGCACCAAATGACAGGAATTGCATCTGTTAATATGAATAATGAAACAACAGGAAAAGAATATGGCTATTTTCTTTCGAGTTAATGCAAGCCCTGGCCCAAAATAACTTACCCCTTATCGATTTACAGAGGAGAGACTTGGCTTTGGAGAGCTGGTTAAGATTTATTTTTTTTTTTTAAATTAAATCCCCATTTCTAGGTGGGTAGGACATGTGGACCTCTGGTTGTCAGTGGTTGCCCTCAGGCTGCTGCACAGAGGTTCCTCGGATGAGCTCAAAGCCAAACTAGGTGCCCAGTCCACTAGTTACTTGCAGAAACACCCAGCCTGCTCGTTACTTCCAGGAGAAAACACAGTTGCATTTTCATTTAATGCTCTCCAGTCTGTTATCCGATCAGGCAGAGCTTTCTCCCAAGATTTTTCCAGCTGTCCCAATTGGCACGGTCCAGAAGAGGGGGAGAAAATGGCCTGAGATGGGGAGAGAAGACAGACTGGGACCTCCTTTCAAAAGCCCTGATACTGCTTGCTTCAGGAACAGGGCAGGAGGCATCCAGGGCTTTAGCTGAGTTAAGTTTGCCTGGAGGAACAGATGCCTCCTCCTGGGTCATAAGCCTGGAGCTCAAAATGCTGCCAGGGAAGTTCTGCCAGGTACGAGGTGGACACAGCCAGTGGAAGAAACAGCCAGGATCCCATCCTGGACAGTACAGCCCCGCACAAGCCAGGGTTTAAAGACAGGCTGAGCGTGAAAACCTTACTAATTCCACGTTGAAACTTCTAGTTTTTATTTTTAAATATGGACTGGAGTCACCTGGCTATCAAGAACCAAGCCAAGGGATTAGATCTTATCGATAAGTCCTCAGAAACTGTAACTGCAGTCGCTGTGTGTTTCGACCCTTGGCTGTGCTCCACGAGCAGTAGGTGACCCCATAAATTCCAATTTTGGAAAAGGAGTGAGTCCCAGGGGTCTACAGGGCGAATAAACAGCGGGTGTATTGTGGGAGGATGCATTATTTAGTGGGATTTAGCAGAGTTCAATAAAGTAGTGTGGTGGCCAAGGAGCCTGCCCTGGAGAATAAGGTTTCCAGGCACGCTGAGGACATCGATCTACGGTGCAAGGTTTAGAAAATCCTGCCCAAAGTGAACTATGCTGTGAGATGAGAACTTCATTTTAACTTCTCTAATTTGTGGTTGGTTCAGGTACTATTTTTTATGCCCAGACAAGGAGAAATCAACCCTGCAGCTGAAGCCTACAGCCCTACGTACCGCTCAGTAATTGCCTCTTACCGCGTTTATCTTCCTGGAGGGAGAAATCTTGGGTTTTTTTCGGTTCTCTCTCATTTAAATGCTTTTTTCCTATTTCAGTTTAAACACAGGAGGATTTTACAGGCTGAGGAACAGGTTCCTGCCTCTGATTACCGTGGAGATAATTAAGCAGCATTACTGGACAACGAGGGAATCCTATTGAAGGTAAGAAAATGGAGAACACAGGACTCTGTTATAATTCAGTAATAGCACTGAAGAGAATTACTCGTTTACTGCGGGAGATAAACAGCCAGATTGTTTTCTGTTTTCTTGCAGCTTCGATTATTTTACCCACTCCACATCTTTGGGCAAGTCCTCCCAACTCCTCGGTCCCTCAGTCTTCCCTTTCTGCAAAGGCACAAATCAAAGAGCCTTGCTGGGGTGCTGGGGGAATGGATGCAGCGCTTTATAAATACAGAATGAGCTCAGGCTTCTGCTAGGAGGCAGAATGGGCTCATATATATGATTAATATAGATATACACACACACACATATATATATTTAACGTTTGCCAGTGTTCTTGGTATTTTTTTCAAGCCATGGCAGTAAGAGAATCACCTTAAAAGCAACGATGACATATCTCACTGGGTGTCGGAGGTTTGGATCAAATATTTGATCCGAGGGTCCCGGTGAGTTTGCTGTTAAGACAGCGCTGAGGCAAGAAGCCTTTGCTCGGCCCGCTCAGCCCTGCAAAGAAACCAGATAGATATTCTTCTCATAAGTAAATGAAGATGCTTTAAAAAATGTCTATCTGCAGTACTTCCCCTGTAAGAGGTCTGGTGCCTGCATAACTTATGCACAGAGCACGTGTTTTAATTTGCGTTGCTCAGTACAATCATTCAGATTTAAACAAATTAGCCCAAGGCATAAAGTACTAACCCATTTTTCTTCTAGTTTTAATACATGCCAGGTTGCAGAGAAGCATTACTAATGACAAGGGCAGTCACATATCTGAGCATACTTTTGTTTACTCCTCATTAATGACACAAGACACCTGTCTTTTTTATTTAGAATTTCATATAGTGAAAATAAAATGTGTCAGTAATGTTCTTAACTTGTTATTTCTTCACAGGTTCTTGTAATCACCGTTTTAAGGGCTTTTTGAGTTGAAGGTGCCGTTCAGGCTTTGTTATTCAGGGCTATTCACCTTAAACTTGTCCAGTTTCCATGCTCCATAACCAGGGAACATGGACATCACGGTCTCTCAACTACTTCCAAGCCAGCTGCTAAAGGTAGCTGGGAAAAGCAAGTCAGAAGGCTTAAATTTACTGTTCAGGAGTCTGGATTCTTAATTGTGTGAAATGGTATCTATTACGCATATCGAACATCTCCAGTAAAGCCTCCTTCTCCCAAGGGGGGCTTAGCTTAACATAGGATGCTGTTTCTCCAGTTATAAATATTCTACAGTTATAGAGAATTTTATGCTGGAGCCCCTTTAATTTAATTCAGAAGTCCAAATTCTCCCCCTGAAAACCCTCCCACTGCAGGGAAGCTGAATGGTGACTATTCCTGCATGTTACCGAGTGCTCGGCCGTGGCGAACAATTGCGTAAGTCATTGGAGTAGAAGTAACGAGCAGCCTCCCTCTTCTTTTCTGCACACCAAAATGGCCACTGCTAGAAGGACACCAAAGAGGAGCCCAGATTTAATGGCCAAGTGAATCATAGAATCACAGAATCATTCAGGTTGGAAGAGACCCTTGGGATCATGGAGTCCAACCATCAGCCCTACTCTACAAGTTCTCCCCTACACCAGATCCCTCAACACCACATCCAGTCTACTCTGAAACACAGTCAGGGATGGGGACTCCACCCCCTCCCTGGGCAGCTGATTCCACTGACTGACCACTCTCTCTGGGAAAAACTTTTTCCTCATGTCCAGCCTAACCCTACCCTGCTGCCGCTTGCAGCCATTCCCTCTCCTTCTATCGCTCCTTGCCCGTGAGAAGAGGCCAGCACCAACCTCTCTGCAATGCCCTTTCAAGCAGTTGTAGAGAGGGATGAGGTCTCCCCTCAGCCTGAAGTGAAGCAATACCTTCAGTCTCCTACCAAAATTTATCTGGATGTTCTTTTCTCTGTCTACAAGGACTCTCCTGTCACCAGCAGGGCGGGCTACGGGGCCCTCGTGCCTTAAATCTGACCTACTTATAGGAGTCCTCCTCAGTTTGTCTGAAGTGCAACTATCTGGGATGGTTTGAGCAGAATTAGTTGAGGTCTTTGCCAGTTTGATTCCTGTTGTCAGGAATGGCTTATAAACAGCTCAGCTGAGAGGCTGAGGAGGATGGAAACCTCTGGTGCGAAGAGAGAGGGGAAGGGAGGCGTATCTGCAATGAGGGAACATGCAAAGGGAAAGGAGGGTGGGAGAAGCCATCATGGGGTCTAACCTCTCCAGTTGGCTCAGCTGGATCTGGAGGCAGATGTGTCCACAGCAAGGGAACTCAGAAAGGGATCCAAAGGATGAACTTTGTGGAACCTGTGTTTGGGCACTTACCCGACATTGTCCCATTCAGGGCTGCACCAGGGAGCAGTAAGACGCAGGAGGTGATGAGGACAGTGTGTGTGGCTGCCATCCCACCCTTTCTCTGGTTTCCATCCCTTGTGCAGGCACCCACAGCCTACCCTCTGCAGGCAGACTCAATCCTACACCCCTTTCACTCAGAGCACACCCCTCTCTCCCCATTTCTCACCTGAAGAGGACAAGGCCATGGGACTCACCTTTTACGATCATCTGGCAGTGAGAACTCTAAACCAAGCGCTGGTTCCACATCTCCCTTTTCAACTCCAGTGACTCCTTCCAGGAGCTTCCAGCCCTGTTGGGGGTCAGGAAATATTTGAGCTTGTTGTACTATTTTCTGGAAACCATCTATTTCTTTCTCTACAGCAGCATCTGCACACCCTCCTGTGGGGTTTATGTTCCAATAGTGAGCATGGTGGGGTTCCGTGGGTAGCCCCATGGTGTCACCATGCCTTCAGCACGTCCTGACAATCCAGGCCTGACTTTTTTTTTATTGAGATGCATCACTACAGCAAAGCAAACTTCTCATACAGGCTCCCACAGACCTACTCTTGATTTATGGCATTGTACTAGAAGCTGAGTCAAGCCAATATTGTTCATCAGATACCAGGGGAACAGATTTCAAGTGCTCTGTTGAAGCGCTTTTCATGTGAAACCCAACGGTGTCCTTCTCCTTAGTCCAGTGCAGGTGAGAAGAGAGCCTGCTGCAACTATGGTAGATCAAAAGTGGGTTTAATCAGTCATTTCTTAACATGATGATCGCTTCATGATCTTCACGATACTCAGTTCTCTTCATTTCCTGGTTATAATTAATCTCAAAAAGGCAGAATGGTTTAAAATTTAAGTGAACTATAAAATCCAGGCAAATATAGAATGAAGTATCCAAGCCCAGGCACTTGGCAATTACATTTGTTACTGCATGTTGACTGAGCAAGACACTGTGTTGGATACAGAAGGCCAAGTGACATCAAACAGGCATCTACATAAAGGGCAACAATACTTACGAGAGAAGAGAGGCATTTGGGGGGCATTTGATTAATGTACTTTTAATTGGACTTTCCTGCCTCATTGGTTTTATTCTCTCAATTTAGCTCAAGCTGCTCAAATGCACAAATAGGCAAAGCACCTACTATAATTAACAAAAGACACTGCAAATTACCACGTTTGCCAGAGTGCATATAAACAAACAGTATTTTATACAAATGCTGGGCAACTCCTACAGAGAAGAAAAAAAATCATCCCCCAAGGCAGCACCTTCCCCTTTGAAAGCCAGTTGGGACACTTGGTCTCTATGGTGTGCTTTCAACTGCAATTTTAACTTCAGTTCTTTATGTCACTAAACATTTGTGGGGTGCTCTGCCAGCAGCATTCGAGCTGGAATTGGAGCGCACCGAGTCGTGTCACGTCCCCCACGTGATGCTCCCTGGCCCTACAAAGAGACCGTATCTGTGTCACAAACTTCTAGCAACAAAGGGGGAAAGCAAACATCTACTGAAGGAAGAAGGCCTCCAGCGAAGGAACCCAGCAGATAATGACAGCTTCTATTGCTATTTATAACCTCTCCAAGATTCTAGGATTCTTTAAGGACCTCATGGTACGTGCTATCAACCCAGGACAGAGCTCAAAAAGAGAATATTTAAAGTGCACAGTTGCTAATAAAACAGATTAAACCTTTACCAACTGAGAAAACCATACAGGCAATTTGGATTTGATACCGAGGTTCTCAGCAAACACGAGTGAGATTGGAGCCACAAAGCACACGGACAGGAATTCCGGGGCAGAATCATAGAATCATAGAATCATAGAATCATTTAGGTTGGCAGAGACCCCTGGGATCATCAAGTCCAACCATCAGCCCTACTCTACAAGTTCTCCCCTACACCAGATCCCTCAACACCACATCTAATCTACTCTCAAACACAGTCAGGGAGGGTGACTCCACCACCTCCCTGGGCAGCTGATTCCACTGACTGACCACTCTCTCTGGGAAAAACTTTTTCCTCATGTCCAGCCTAACCCTACCCTGCTGCAGCTTGCAGCCATTCCCTCTTGTCCTGTCGCTCATTGCCCGTGAGAAGAGACCAGCACCAACCTCTCTCCAATGCCCTTTCAAGCAGTTGTAGAGAGGGATGAGGTCTCCCCTCAGCCTCCTCTTCCTCAGACTAAACAACCCCAACTCCCTCAATCGATCCTCATAAGCCTTGTTTTCCAGGCCTCTCACCAGCTTTGTTGCCCTCCTCTGTACTCGCTCCAGCACCTCGATATCTCTCTTGTGCTGAGGTGCCCAGAACTGGACACAATACTCAAGGTGTGGCCTCACCAGTGCTGAGCACAGGGGGACAATCACCTCCCTACTTCTGCTGGTCACACTATTCTTTATGCAAGCCAGGATGCCATTGGCCTTCTTGGCCACCTGGGCACACTGCTGGCTCATGTTCAGCCTCCTGTCGACCAGCACCCCCAGGTCCTTTTCTGCCAGGCAGCTCTCCAGCCACACTGCCCCAAGCCTGTAGCGATGCATGGGGTTGTTGTGGCCCAAGTGCAGGACCCGGCACTTGGCCTCGTTGAAGGCCATGCCATTAACATTGGCCCATCTATCCAGTCTATCCAAGTCCCTCTGTAGAGCATCCCTGTCCTCAAGCAGATCAACACTCCCACCCAACTTAGTGTCATCTGCGAACTTACTAATAGTGTTTTCTATGTCCCTATCGACATCATCAATGAAGATATTAAAAAGGAAAGGCCCCAGCACTGAGCCCTGAGGAACCACTTGTGACCGGCCGCCAGCTGGATTGAACTCCATTGAGCACCACCCTTTGGGATCGTCCTTCCAGCCAGTGCTGGATCCAGCAGATCGTACGTTCGTCCAGGCCATGAGCAGCCAGTTTTTCCATCAGAATGTGGTGGAGGACAGTGTCAAATGCTTTGCTAAGATCCAGAAATATTATATCCACTGTCTTCCCCCCATCCAACAATCGTTGAGGGAACAATGTGAATATTGGGAAGGAAAAGAACAGACTGCAAAATGTGCATCTTCCAGCTCTGCCGGAGCGGCCATGTGGTTGCTCAGGATTTCAGAATCAGTTCACATAATATTTAACATCTTTTTAGAGATTTGGTACTTGAAATACTCTTCAGTTACCACATTAAAAACCCCAAAGAGCTCTCCTTCCTCAGTAAACCCTCTTCAATTTGCATTTTGGGCCGTGTACAGTTTTTACCCTGGGAGCACAACCTACTGCTGAACACCTACTTGTACGGTGGTGGAGGCAACTCCCACCAACTTGATGGTTCTTTCTGTATTTAGATTAGAAAAATACACAGCTTTTCATTTAAAACAAACATGGAAAATCAGAGACAGGTACCACGATCACCTGTATATTATATGAGGGGGAAACTGATGGTACTTTTCCTTCCACAAATTAGGTAAACTTTATTCAGGAGGAATCAACTATTTGATTTATTACATATTTACTACTCTGCACCCCTTCTTCACCACCCTTTGCCACAGAAAAGTGTCAAATGGTTATCTGCTTCTCCTTTATAGTGCTTTTCTGTTTCACCTCACAAATTCAGTCAAATAGGCGTGAGTAATTAGTAAAGCGAATAGAGTCTCCCTCATTAAGCACTCACAAACCATTTTACAAACATTATTGGGGGCCTTGATTGTGCTTTACTTCACAGTTACACAAAGCTAACAGCAGCCACGATTTTCTCACTGGGAATGAGGATTTTTGAACCGATGCTGGGGAGATTTCTGGGGAATACCAGGACGCAGACTTGCAGACTCACCAGGCACTGGGTGCTCATTATTGCTCCAGAGCAGAGGATTCTGTAATACACACACTTGGATAAAGAATTAATTGTAGAGGGGAAGGAATTTAAATAGAATCTCCCTAGCTATCTTGCTGAGGAAAAGAGTAGTAAAGTGGAATAAATGTCCATTAGGAGGTAATAGCTGGAGCATGCTCCACCACCGCCGGCTCTCTGCTGGTTATGTAAAACAGCTGTCAGTCAGGAAATTCCTTTGGGAAAACTGCTCTTCCTTCTTTCCAGATTAATTACATTAAATGTGGTGAATTACATTAAGGAATGGGAGCAGGGAGGAAGTTTACTTCCACGCTACCGAAAAGTTTCAACGGGGTGTAAGTTTTCATGGGGTGTAACTCAACTTCCTGGACTAATTTATTCTCCAGCCCGGATGAATATGGAAAAGATCTGGACATGTTGCTTTAAATGCATGCAATGCTGCTTTCATTTGAGAAAATACCTCTCACCTGGTTCCTTCTCACAGAATGGTTGGGGTTGGACGGGACCTTAAAGATCATCCAGTTCCAACCCCCTGCCCTGGGCAGGGATACCTCCCCATCCACCTCCCACCAGCCCAGGTTGCTCCAAGCCCCATCCAGCCTGGCCTTGAACACCCTAACTCAAACCCAGCGGTTAAAATTGCTCACCCAAACTCTGAAAGCACCTGTGCTGAGAGATCAGTCATTTCCTGGTATTTACCCGAGATGTAGCCAATTAGAAGAACAAACAGGATCACACAGACTTTCAGATTGTATCAGCAATTCGTCTTCAACGACGCGCAGCTTTGCTTACAACCAACATTTGTTTCACTGAATTCTGTCCAAATGGTTTTTCCTCCTTCTGGATTCAAACCTGCTTTAACACCTTCCTAAAAACGTTCTAATTTACCTGGTTCTGCTGCTGAACTCACTCAAGCCCTTGAAAATAATTTGCAGCCTCTGTAACACATTATCTTTGCTCTTCGTGTCATGCGGCGGGAGCTCGCGGTACAAAGTGTATTAATTTCAGTATTGGAAGTTCTTTTGGTGTGAAGGATCACAGACAGCTCCTGGGAACAGAGACAACCACTTCAAACCATTTGAACAAGTATTGTCATTTTATCTCGACTAGAAAGAAAGCTTAATCAACGCCAGTGCTAGATAGTCCGATCTCCATTCACACTCAAAAGGATTCGTGGCCTCTAAATACGTCTAAAATTCTGGTTCTCGGGCAGGATTCATGCTATTCAATTTGAGCTCTCCCAGTGGAAGGAGATTAGTCTTAAACCAGTTTCTAGATTTTACCTTCTTTCAGTGTAGACAAAGAGTGTTTTGTCCTGTCCATCCTGGAAACTTGTGCTGTGTTCCTCCAGACAGAGTCCACCGCTGATGAGGCTGCTACAGGTGAGAGGGATACCCCCTGGAGAGTGAGCAGATGGGAACACATCATGGAAAAGCTATTCCTACAGAGGCAAAATGAAGAAATGAAGAAAGGGAGAGCAGCAAAGCTGCTTGAGCTTTATCACCAGTGTGAACCATGGCCACAATCAGACTCTACAGTCACGTCTTTGCAGCTCCAATCTCTCACTGCTTTTCACAGCTGCTGCCCTCAGGAATGGGTGGATTCCCCCATTCTCCAGCCTTGGCTCCATTTTCTGTCCCACTGATGTACAGTTTCCCTCAGGCTGTCCTTGAAGAGCAATCACTCTGCTGCCTGCCTTAGTCTCCTTGTCAGTTACTGCTCTCACACCTTCTTGGGTCATCACCAGACATCATTAGTGTCACAGCGAGCGTTGCCCCCCCTCCCCAGCTGAACCACCCCTGTACCACCCACGCTCCCCCC
>VZTM01026698.1:7759-29810 GCA_013400555.1 Jacana jacana | reverse complement strand
GCTTCCCCCCTTCCCCAGCTGAACCACCCCTGTACCACCTGTAAGAAGCCCCAGGGCACTGGTGATTCCAAAGGTGTCCAAACACAGTCAGTTAAACAGTTTACCCTTCTTTTATTACACACCACCTACATGTCAGTACACTTGAGATGTGCAAGGTGTTTCAGTCAAACACTCCTGACACACCAGGTCATGTATTTATTATTAATTCTATTACCTCTACCAGTTAAACATGAAATCTCATTAAAAAGAATAATAATATCAACATTGTAAGTTTCAAGCTGTTTTCAGCAAACCCCTCTTAGCTGATATTAATTTTATTCCTCTCTTTTAATTCTTGAGGAATCAAATCCTGTATCAGCCATTCCACTAATTTGCCCAGGATGGGTATCAGGCTGTCAGAACTCTAATTAGCCGGGTCACCCTCTTGGGTTTCAGTGTAAAAACCCCTCACACTCTTCTCAGGTTGTTCTAACTCGATTATGCTCATTCTCTCCAATTACAAACAGTAAGTTCCTCGCTGTAAACCAGCGCTGCTCCCAAGCAGTCTTACAAAGCAGAGGAGGAGGATGTTCTCCAAACCTAGACTGACAAGGACCTGGCTGTGGTTTCCCTTCCCAGCCTCTGTAAACACAGTCATTTGTGGCTGTTAAGGCAACCCCATCGAGCACAGAGACTGGTGTCCTCGGTCTAATGAGAGTAGGGCCAGTCCCCACAGGAGCATTTCCAAGCTACAATCCAGCTGCTCCCACAGCTGTGCTTGGCTGCCGAGCAGAAATCAGAAGTTGTGTCAAACTCCCGCTCTTGAATGGACAATTCTAACCATATCACAGAAACATACAACAGTTTAGGTCAGAAAAGACCTTTAAGACCATCGAGTCCAACCCTTAACCTAACACTGCCAAAACCACCCCTACACCGTGCCCCTCAGCACCACGTTTGCCCGGCTTTTAAATACCTTCAGAGGTGGCAACTCCACCACTTCCCTGGGCAGCCTGTTCCAGTGTCTGACAACCCTTGCTGAGAGGAGATTTTTCCTCCTATCCAGTCTGAACCTCCCCTGGCACAGCTTGAGGTCATTTCCTTTTGTCCCATCGCCTGTTCCTTGGAAGAAGAGACAGACCCCCCCCACCTACACCCTCCTTTCAGGGAGTTGGAGAGAGTGAGGTCCTCCCTTTCTCCAGGCTGAACACCCCCAGCTCCCTCAGCCACTCCTCATAAGACTTTTTCTTCAAGTCCTGTATTCCCACAGTATCTCTAGCCTCTGGAATGGAAAGAACAGGTTTTGAGCCAGTCAGCCTCTGTATCATCCCATTTCCTACTCCATTACGGCTATATTTTCCTCCCACTCCAAGTGTGATGGAAACACCAATAGCACTGGTACTACTGGAAGTGAGTAGGAGGTTGATAAAGAGGTTTTCAACTTTGCCTATGGCTGTGGGACAACCCCATTGTTGACAAGGCTCTGCCCAAGCCCTGCAAACAGCTATCCCCACAGCATTGGTGACGAGGCAGTGCGTTAAACCCACACTGTTGACCTATTAGATGAGCGAGAGGCTGGGAGCACCCTTTCCCCAAGCAGCCTCTCTCTGATGCCAGGGCTGGAAGCTACTCCCGATGATGCCGGTGTAAAGCAGTTCCCTTCAAGGGTGACACTGAGCACTAGTGAGACTCCTCAGCAATAGATCATCTTCTGAAAGTCTTTGTTGGTCAAAGATGGATGTGCCTCTTTGTCTTCATAATTTTTTTTAAACTGCTTGTGCTTAACACTGTCTAACACAGGCTCAGTAATACCTATTTGGCCAATTTTCTGCTTGTCAGTCTGGAAAATCAGCAAAGAGTCATCTTTCAGTACTGAGCTTTGTACACAGCTAACGTTAAGGGAAAACAGGGGCCTGTTAACAAAGACAACGAGCACGAGCTGACATTATTTCCTTCAAGCTTCATTCAGCAGGAATGCCCTCTCAAGTGGAGCGTATTATCCCCAAAAGCATTTTGAGAATTAGCGGGTGAGCAGCCTCTGTCACTCAGTAATGCTTGTTAGCCACCACCAGTGCTGCTGGGAGGGATGGACAGCGTGGGAGGTGTGGCTACAGGACTGACAAAGGGCAGATTTTAGTTAAGTTCTTGGTAAAGTAAATAGGGAACAGTTTAAGTGGGAAAATAGAGGACAGAGTCCTTCCCAAGCAAAATAATCTGCCTCTATTTGTCAATGGATCTGTAGTACATCATGTACAAAAGCTAGAGACTTACAAACATTTTCTTAATGCTTTCCTTGATTTTTCTGATTAATGAATGCCTACTGGTTGCTTCAGCCATTGGTGAATTCAAGTGCTGTTTCTATTCCTGCCTTGTCTTCAGGAATCCTCAAGAATACAAAACAATGATGAAGAAGCAGCTAGTGTCTGGAACTTGAAGGAAAATAATGATGCTCTGGTGAGCCCTCCCCTGGAGACCTGTGTGCAGGTCTGGAGCCCTCAAGAGAGGAAGGACATGGACATGATGGAGCAGGTCCAGAGGAGGGCCAACAAAATGCTCAGGGGGTTGGAGCACCTTTGCTCTGAGGACAGGCTGAGGGAGCTGGGGTTGTTCAGCCTGGAGAAGAGGAGGCTCCAGGGAGACCTCAGAGCAGCCTTCCAGTCCCTGAAGGGGCTCCAGGGAGGCTGGGGAGGGTTTGTTTACAAATGCCTGCAGGGACAGGACGAGGGGCAATGGCTTCAAGCTGGAGAAGAGCAGGTTTACGTTGGATCTTAGGGATAGGTTCTTTGGTTTTCTGGTTCTTCATAGGTTCTCTTAGGGTGGTGGAGCACTGAAAGAGGTTGCCCAGGGAGGTGGTTGAGGCCCCTTCCCTGGAGGGAGGGTGGAGGAGGCCCTGGGCAACCTGGTCTAGTTGGGGGTGTCCCTGCTGACTGCAGGGAGGTGGGACTAGATGACCCTAGAGGTCCCTGCCCGCCTGGACCACTCTATGATTAAAAGAATTATCATGATGTAAAATTTGGGTACAGTGCTGGCAAAAGGCAGTGCAGTTGAGAACAGAGGGAGGAGGTTTACTCTCTTACTGCCTGGCAGGGTTGTTGGGTTGTGCACTTCTTCCCTTTTTTTTTCCCTGGTCCTAGGGACAAGGGAACGTACACGTGACTGAGCCTTCTCATGCAGCACGCACTGAGCTGTAACCTCACCTTTCGAGAAAGCAGAGCAGTGTATTAGGAGGCAATCTAATATCAAATGATCAGCAAACAATTCAGGGAAAAAAAAAATTGAAGTCCCACTGAAGCCAAACTGCTGGTGAAGCTGAACAAGCTCTGAAAACAGAATCGTGCTGTGGGAGTTCATCTTGTCTTTCTGAGTAACTCCCGATATTTATTTCACAGATCTGTTCAGAGGTTGGTTGGGGTTTGGGGTTTTTTTTAACTTTTCTAAATCAATTAATGCAATATGACCCGAGAGCACACACAGTATGGCACTAGAGATGCAAGTTCAGGTTTCTTTTTGTTAATGTGGCTCTAGAAAAAAAACATTATAGGCTACAAGGGCATCACTGCTTTGCAATGGAATCCTGGTTGTCTGAATCAGGTGGCATCAAGGGTTTGGAGCTAATTGCTCATAATTACAAAAGGGGAAGATAACAGTGGAAGTAGCTCGTTAGAGGAAGATGTTTGGGTCACAGGGTTTCAGACACTGGGGTTCTACCAGGAAATTAGTCTTCCCCTTGCCAATGTACAGCAGGTATCTGCTGGAGAACAGTATCATCCATGTTTCCTTTAGGAAGGAAAGTATTCACCTTGGGAGTCAAAAGAAGTAGGGAAGTCATCAAGAGGTGGTAACAAGGTGCTTCAGTGTGGGCTTTCCTCAGAACCATGCCAGTAGGATGGGGTTTTTTGCTTGAAAAGAGAAATGCTTTTTTCCTACTGGCAATGTCTGCGCCCCTAAAAAAAATCACAGACCCTAACCACACCATCTGAACCATATCACAGACTGGCACATGCATGAAAACTCCATGCTGCTGAGGGGGGTCCATTGCACCGATCACCCCAGAGAACCTGCCCACCAAGGTTCATTTCTGGATGCTTGGCTCAGGAAAGAGAGACAGGATTACGTCTGCAGCCAGCCCAAAGAAACGCTCGCAGCACCGAGGGTGTCGGTTCAAAAGGGAATTGTTTGTAAACAAAAGCAGCGCCCCTACGGTGTGATGGCTGACATGAAGAGAAGGAGGTGAGCACAGAGGCAGCTTCAGAGCAGGCAGCAGCGCTCTGCCACTCACCAGCAGGATTATTTGCCTTTCAACGGCAGCCTGACTGCGCTGCTGGAGGATGCTCGGCGCAGGAACACGGAGCGTGGCGTTAGCTCTTCGCTTAGCAAAGGCTGAGCTTCCCAAGAAAGGAGGATGGCAACAGCCACGAGCTAGAAATCCATCCCAGCCAGCTCTGCCTGTCCCTATCTCTCTGCTTCAGCGAGAAGTTGTGAATTTTAATCTCTCAGTCCCCGTCTCAGGTACTTTCCTCAGACTGCAGAATTAGTGCAAGGAACGCCCTGTGCACGTGCCTTATTCCAGAGCCCAGATGTGGGAGTCTTAAAGAGCCCTGTCAGGTTGCATTTCCCTCTTCTCCTTTCATAATTACCCATGAAAATTGGTATTGGTACTTTATCTCTTCTTCTTTGGACTTCAGTATGATATCAAAAGGCACTGGTCCCACACCTCTCTTACTGAGCAAGACGTTCCTTTAGGTTGGCAAAGGGGCAATGGGTGATTAAACTGGAACTGAGGCAAGTGTCCAGCCAGAGGAAAAAGGAGCGTGTGCCCATGGTAGCTGCAGCAGCTGCCTTGAGAGTTCACATCACAAAGATGTTCCAGGGACAGCCAGAAGAGCTCTCTAGCCTCTAGCAAGTCAGCAAGTGCTGGTCCTGAGTATCCACAGGCTGTTTGTGTCAATGCCTCTGCCTGCAGACGTCCTCCCAGATGACCTTCAGACCCAGTGGTGCAGAGCAGAGCATCCACGTGCTCTGAAACAAAACCTCCTCAAGCACAGCCTGCTCTCGACTTGGGTCTCCCTGGGGACAGCGCAGGGACCCCGTGGGTCTAAAATACAATTATAATAACTCTGTGTGTGTGTGTGTGTGTGTGGTGGGAGGAGGTTTGATTTCCAAGTGAATGTAAGGACTGTTCTGGATGGAGCCTCTGGGACCTGGCATCAGCCCATTGGACACCTTCAAACAGGCGTCTTACACCTTCTGGGCTACTGCTGGAGGAAGGGGAAGGCCCAGTGGAGCACAACCTGGCAACTGTAAGCCATCTGTCTGCAGAGAACAATCATTAGGACAAAGGACTGCCAAAGCAACATCAGAGAACAGTGGTCCATCCAAAAGAGACCCCCAGGACAGCTTTGTGTTCGGTACCGACACTTCCTGACACATCCTGGAATCACATTTGCCTCTTTCACAACCACAACGTAGCTCTTTTGTGGCCCTCTGATGACAGCCTACCAAACAGCAGAGACTCCTGCTCTTTGTTCCTAAGTCTTTTGCTTTGCACTTGGCATTGTTAAATGGCATTCCACCCTCAAACTCTTCCCCAGCCCTCTCCTGCACCCTCCAACCCTCTTTCATCCCCTCGATATTCAAATGCAATTTTATGTTAACGTTGCCTCTCGGTTTTGCATCACCATCAGATTTCATTAGGATCTGCCCATTTTCCCACAACAATATATACCACAGGAAAATATTAAATAAAAGATCAAGACAGACCAAAACTGCTCCTGGAGGAATTCTGCTATGTGCTTCTTTCTAGAACTCTGACTCTGTTTCCAGCACGAACTCCTGTCATCTGTGTTCTGACCATGCTCGTTGCAGCTCTTACAGATACCCTCTTCCTCACTGGCTGATGGGTCTCTGCTCGGAACAGAAAGTGAGCAAGCAACATCCAAGTGGAGTAAAGCTGTTGCATTTCAAGGGAAAGATAACGCAGAGAAATGTCTGTGTCTTAAAAATAAAATTGTCTTGCTATTGTATAATCTACTTCTGGCAAAGACCAAACAGATTCCATTCCAGACACGCTGGCAAAAAGGCAGCACACGCAGCTTTGCTGCACAGGGCCCCTCGTCTTCTCTGGTTCTCTTTTTGTTTACAGAGACAAAAATTAAACTCTGCTGTTTTAATTGCCTTTACAAAATCTAATTCATCTTAACTTTCAGCAATTCTTAATTTAGCTCTATGCTCTTTGCCCTCCAGGAAACTCTTCAGTCTCCTTTTGTATTTCACTAAAAGCATCTAGCTCTTTCTAATACGCTGTTGAGGTGGTTAATTGTCCAGCTTGACTCTGAGCCTTTTCAGACCAGTTTCTGGATACAAATTCCATACTCTTTTTAGCAGGTTGGACTTCAGAAAAAACCCAGTTCAAGCATTCCCTTCCCTAAGCACTTCAGTCCACCCCACTTCACTAGATCCTTTTCCAGGCTGATCGCAGTTTGCCCATTCAAAATCCTCACTGTAGGTACAGGTCACTTCTGTTCACCCTTCCACTTCATCCCCACTCTTTGCCAGACAACAACGAGCTCCTTGGTGAATTCTCTCAGTCTCAAACACGATGAGCTCTGTTAGTTTTGCCTGTGGTTTATGTGTCCAGATGAATGAGTTTGAATGAAGCTGTTTTACCTGAGGCCTCTCCCCTGCAGTCCTACCTGTGTGTATAAACATCCCAGTGTTTTAAAACATAAGGTCCTGGGGAGGGAGTCACGTAAATGTGTGAGCTAGTCACTGCAGGTGCCTCTTAAAGACCCCAAAGAGAAGCAGATATATTTAAGGCTGTAAATCAGAAATTAATAATTCCAGCCCTTCCAGTGACTAATTGTGGAGGCTACAGAGTTAGCTCAGAAGTAGGCACCTACGCTGGAGAGAACTACTGCCAAAGATGGACTGAACTCCTGCTGCACTGTGACCAGTTGTCTCTGAAACAAGCTCTTGTACCCATTTCAGTGCTAATGGGGTGGTGGATACTCTGGTACCTATCACCCCTGCTGGAGCCAGGATACTGGGTTACTGGGACCTACCTATCACCCCTGCTGGAGCCAGGATACTGGGTTACTGGGACCTAACTATCACCCCTGCTGGAGCCAGGATACTGGGTTACTGGGAACTTTGGTGGGAAACAATGTGGCACGTTCTTACTGCAGACATTTTTCAAGATAATTATGTCACTTGGATTTTAGTTCACTGATAATTAATAGTAGTGAGGTTCACTTGCTAGATAATAATTAGCATTATCCCTCAATAGTCTTATATATTAAGTACAAAAGACAATGCTTACTGAAAATTAAGTGATCTGAATATCTGCCTTAAATTATGTATTAGGATTTGTAAAAAAATGCTATTGTTTCTGGAGAACTCTACATTAGGTGGTGTATATTTAGACCCAGTTATCTGCTAATTAATCACTTGTCCCACACTGCACAAATGACAGTGTGCTAAGAAACACACACATATTTGTCTAAAACCATAGGGTTTGCTTAAGTTGGCATGACCACACCAAAAAGCACACAATTGCTTTCCTCACAGCGGGTCAGCCCGATTCACCTTGCTCACACTCCCAGTTGTACTGCTTGGGATATTCTTAGTTAAGCAGTCAATAAAAGATTAGAAACGTACAAGCCCTCCCTTCATGCCAAGAGTGATTTTTCCCCTGATTGTCCACACACAAAGTCACAAATTCATGACTGAAAATATTACCCTGACAGCAAATGGCACAATTAAGTACTTGCCTTTGTTGGCTAATTCAGTCGTTGGGTCCGACGTAGCTTTTCTGTGAATGGATGTCCTGGTGTGTTGTTCTCTTAATCACATCAGGAAAGTAATAAAGGATTTCTAGAGAAATGTGTCAGCTTTTCCTGTGAGGCTGAGGAGAGCAGAGCAAACAGCGCCAGCTATTATGTAATACTGAAACACCTTGACATCTAGACCACTTTATGGCACCATTATATCTTCAGGCTGACATGTAAAAGGACAATAATGCCGACGTTAAGCAGTATAAAAATATCTAGTGCTACTGACAGTTTGACATCAGACAGCTTAAGGTGATGCACAGATCCTCAGTGCCAAAAGACTACCTGATTTCCAGGTGCTCAGCTCAGGCTGGAGGTGCATTTCCCCCCGGCAGGTGGAAGCGAGGGAAGGGAAGAGGACACTTCCCTCTCAAAAATGGGAAGTCCTGCATCAGGAAAGTTGCTCAGGGACTAGTAGTACATTTTCCAGGCAGCCACATTTCATCAATGTAAGCCCTTCTTGTCTTTGTGAGTGTCTGAGCAACATTCCTGATGGTATTTAAGTTTGTGATACCTGCAGAGGGTACTTACTTTGGAATTCTTACTGATAATATTTGGGGTTTTGCACCAAAACGGTGTCTGGGGTTTTCCACAGTATTGGAAGCTCAACTGTTCTCTGGTTTCTGCTTGTGATGGGTAACTCTTCACATCTTTCTGACTTAATTGATCAGACAGCCAATTTTGATAGCAGGTAGTAGTGGTTTTTCATGATTTGTGGAAAATCAGACTTGCTTTTTATAAACAGACAGAAACATCCCTGAGGAACAGGGAGCATTTGAAACACAGTTGGGACACAAGCAGAGTTGTACGAGGGAGGTCTTTGGAATCTGAAAGACATATCCCCCTCACCCTAGTTTTTCATGTAAACTTGGCACAAATTTGAATATTGCATGGGATGGAAGTGATCCAAACAGGTTAGGTTTTATATTTGGTTACATCCAAAGAGCTCAGCCTGAATTAGCTGGTATTAACAGACAAAATTCAGAAGCTTGTTTTATATACGTGCAGCAACTCTATCACAGCCATTGCATGGTATTTGCAGTTACCAATCTTTGAACACGAGCAGGAAGGGAACTTAACGATCAGATGCATGAAATTCAGCTGTCGAGAACTTGGCATGAATTTAGGATGAAAAACCCCAAGTCATTCCCATTCAGTGCTTGTGTGAGAAAGAGCAGACTCCTCTCATTGTGGCTATGATCTCCAGAACTAGCCTGAAAACCAAGTTAAAATACTTCACAAAGCTCCTGGTTAGGAACACAGAAGGCTGAGGGGAAGGAAAAATAAATTTAATGATTTTTTTTTCCTCTTTTTTGAATTTCCCTTGGCTTGAAATACAGCAGAAACAGCACAAGGCTCTGAGCAGCCTGTCAATTACCTTGAAAGTTAACTAAACCAAAGCTAGTGCAATCATTTCCTGCTGTCCTAACCAGGTAGCTCTGTGTGTGTGTGTGTGTGTGTGTGTGCTCCACTGTTCACCCGCCTGCCTGTCACTCCTCCAACTGCCCCTCACAGCAGTGAATGCAAAGAGGTGCTGGACGGGGAGGGAAGGAGGCAGCATCCCAGAGCCTTCAGAGAGAATACATCCCAACCCATCTCTTTCAATAACACAGCCACNATTCTCCAGGCCCTTCCCCAGCTCCGTGTCCCTCCTCTGCACTTGCTCCAGCACCTCGATATCTCTCTTGTGTTGAGGTGCCCAGAACTGGACACCAGACTCAAGGGGTGGCCTCACCAGTGCTGAGCACAGGGGGACAATCACCTCCCTGCTTCTGCTGGTCACACCATTTCTGATATAAGCCAGGATGCCCTTGGCCTTCTTGGCCACCTGGGCACACTGCTGGCTCATGTTCAGCCGCCCGTCGACCAGCACCCCCAGGTCCTTTTCTGCCAGGCAGAATGATGACCCATTTCTACCCCCTGCCCTGGGAAGGGACACCTCCCACCAGACCAGGTTGCTCCAAGCCCCATCCAGCCTGGCCTTGGACCCCTCCAGGGATGGGGCAGCCACAGCTTCTCTGGGCAACCTGTTCCGGTGCTTCACCACCCTCACACCAAAGAAGTTCTTCCCAATATCTATGCTAAATCTCTCCTCTTTCAGTTCAAAACCATTCCCCCTTGTCCTGTGGCTCCACTCCCTGATCAAGAGTCCCTCCCCATCTCTCCTGGTCTAGCAACAGCACAGCATGTCCGCAGATTGCAACCCAGGCTCTCTTAGATATCACACCTGAGGGTATTCTAGGACACACTTGGCTCTTGCTACCTGTGATTTATCTTACCACGCTAGCCCAGGAGAGCTTTACTGAAGCAGACTCATGTGGATTTACCCCCAGCTGTTTGAGAATAGAAAATATTAATGAAATCATCAGACAATCATCAGACAAATGCCCATTTCCTTGCTTCTGCCCTCTGTATCGCAGTTCTAGATAAAAGAACCACTGCTCCATACCCTCTGATGAAAAACCTTCCAGATCAAGGCTCAGCAAAGAGCCTTGGACAAACCTGATGTATCTATTTAGAGCCGTGACTGAGAAGAGCAATTTATTAACATCAGTAAATCCCGACAAATGCCAAGACACACGAGTCTCCTAAATCAAATAAGGGCCTCAACCAGGTTTTGTCTGATAATTGCTTGCTGAAAGCTGAAAGTGAGGTAGGACATAATGAATTGGATTCTCCCTCCTCGTAGCAGAGTGTATCCCTGGCTGCAAAGACTTAGGATGTTGAGCAAGAACAAGAAATTAACTTGCAGAACATACAGGACTGGAATTCTCACCTTCTCCAGCAGGTTAAGATCATGTGGGACTTGATGGGTTTTTTTGTCTGACCCTTCCAAGCCCCAAAACCTGTTTTGAAAGCAAGGAGCTCTGCACTCCATCTGCTATCCCCAACTGTCCCATTTAGCCCAAATTCTGTGATGTTGCTGTATATGCTTGGCAGGTATGAGAAATCTGAGAGTCACTTACACTTTCTGTTCCTTCTCTTTTGTTTTTTTTTAAATGGGAATATCAGTGCCAGCCTGACTTCCATGGACAGAACTATGGGAGATATATATGATAAAGGTTGCTCATTGGGGGGGTGGGGGGGGGGGGGAGGAGCAAAAAAGGCCTTAACTCTGCCTAAATGCTTGGCAGGAACTAAAGCATCCCTGTGTTTTCAGCACAAATCCAAGCCAGTCTCGTACTAGGTAATATGGAAAAAATTAACTCTATCCCAGCCAAAACCAGAACAACGAGAAAAGAAAACGCTGGGCTCTGCACCTGATGCATTTGGGGTTTCCACTGGGATAAAAATATCACCCACACACAGAGAGGAAGAATTCACAGGAATAAGGAAGTTTCCTTTCTTCTCTCTCAGTTTCTCCTGCGCAGGGGGGAATAGCATCCTGAGAAACTCCATTTCCTTTAATTTACCCAAAGACAGCTCTCCCTGAGAAACAAGCTTTCAGGCTAGAAGGCAGGGCAGCTCTAATATCCACCCATCAGTAACCTCCTGTAAGGACTTTACCTTCTCAAAAGAGAAGGGGATGCGGTCTGGGACGATCCTTTTACTTCTCAGCATTTTTCACAGTTGTTCTGTCACAAAGTACCGCTTCTCTGACACCACACTCCTCGTGCAAGTGTGCAGGTGACTACGTTTGTTGATGTTTTTCAAAACCTACCAGTAAAAAACGTCCCCAAATCTCAGGCATCCAATTAATGATCGCCAAGATGCAGGTTCTGTAGCGTTGCTGGCCAACATGGAAGGCTTCCTGTTGTAAATTTAGGTAGTTAGACTCGTCCTTGTAAGTGATCATCTTAGAGGGGGGGGGGAAATAAAGAAAAAGAAGAGAGGAGACACACAGAAAATCCAGTTGAACCTTAGTGAGGGTTGGATTTCCACTGACTTGTGCCAGCACGCTGCTTGGGCCAGAAAGATGGCAGATGATGTACCACATAATTAGTACCTCACTAGTAGAAGAAAAAGCCAATTAAAAGAAAACTTAGTGAAAGAGTACCCTGTTTCTTATCCTGAGCATGAGGAAAGCCGATGGAACCTGGATCTTGTAGCCACATGAAAAGTCACTCAAGGTTCCTATGTCATTGGCTGGCACTGTCATCAACAATGTGGGCTGGTGCCGGGAGCTGGAGGGCACCAACATCCTGCTGTAGTGGATATAGGGAAATCTATGGGGAGTCTGCCCCCTCTGAATGGGGCACCCCCTCCCCCCAGAAAAAGCATTTGGAGCTCAGCACAGTGGCTTCCCCACCATGGTCTATAATAGTGCCCCCTCTTCTGGGCTGAGTCAGCTGCAATGGGCAAAAATGAACACTTCTGAGGTTGAGTGAAACCTCGTTGGGACAGATGAATGAAACAACCCCTCTTTGTCCAAGTTCATGGTGAGGAACTGTGCAAGGGGCCTCACACCAAAACACAGCCACTTGTTACTACTCCAAACAAACGTGCACCCTGCGAGATCCCACTCAGGAATTTGAGCTATCTGGGTGGAGGGCTCAGATAGGTGGAGCTTCTGTAAGTGCTCTTGGGAACGTGGGTGGGTGGGACAGAGAGAAAGAAAAAGGGAGAGGGGAAGAGAAGGGCAGGGGGAGGAAGCAGGAAAAGAACAAAGAAAATATGTTCACAGTTGTTTTTTGGTTTGTTTTGGTTGATTTTTTTTTTTCACAAGCAGATGTGAGCTCACTTTGGTTGTGCTCCAAGCAGATACAACTTGTTGTGCCCACGCTATCAGCAAAGGCTTAGTAGCTCAGGCTTACTAACCATGGCTACGCTGTTTATGGTTTGGAGCTGACTCATGCCCATCCAGAGTACAGGCTCACAGCTGGGTAGCTCAAACCAGAAGAGACCAGAAAACCAATTCCAGGCACCGGCAGAATAAGCAAGTTGTGTCTCCCAAGAAAAGTCTATAGGTCTTAGACTGGCAGTGGGGTACTGCCCCCAAAAGTCCAACTCAATAGCAGCACTGACCCATGGAAATTCATCTTGCAGTTCTTCTCCCCCAGCCTAGAAGTTCAACACCGAACTCTTCTTCTTCTTGGTTTTGAAGCTGTGCAAGTGAGCTAATCTTCATTGGTGCTTTGCTGACTTCTGCTTTCAGCTGTGAGATTGTGTTTGTCTCTTTTTGTTGTTGTTGTTTGCTTTTTGTTGGCTGCCATAATATTGCGTGATGTTGGCTAAATCCAGCAGATTGTCAGCAAATCGTGATATGCGCATAACAAACAGTAATTAAAAAAAAAATATATAGCAAAGATTTCGGGCTCCAAACCTGAGAGTTCAAAATCCCATCTGAAAACCTCAGCTCATTCTGAATTTATCTCTACAAATCTCTCCACTCTCTTCCACAGGTGTATGGGAAACATCTCGGCAACTATCCCCCACCTGCACCAGCTGAGGTACCAAGACAAGGCTATGTCTCTATTTCNGGTCTCCCCTCAGCCTCCTCTTCCTCCAACTAAACAATCCCAACTCCCTCAATCCATCCTCATAAGCCTTATTCTCCAGGCCTCTCACCAGTTTTGTTGCCCTGGATGAATAAAGAGGAAATATAAGAAGGAAGACTGGTTGGCCTTAGAGAAACATCTGGGATCCGAGTTCTGCTTTGATTATTTTTGCATTTTATAAGAAACAGCCAGCGAAGAAAATTCATGAACAGTTCTTGGAGCAGAAATGAGACCTCCCCCATCCTGGGTAAAGGCCCGAGGGCTGAGAAGCTGAAGATCACATCCTCTTTTCCACTGGGTGGAACGCAAAGACTTTTTTCATTCCTCTGGTGCTGATAAATTATTGGCAGTCGCAGCTTCAAGAGGCTGCAGATGTGCAGAGATCCTCGCCAGAAGACCACTGACCTCAAGTTTTTAGATCTGCTCCTGTTCTTACAAAAGACATCGCTGCCCCACGGCCCAAGAGATCACTCTGATAACGTTGAAGGCCTCAGTCCCGGAGCAGAGCTGGAACTGGAGTCAGCACTGGTTAGGTGTAGGCATGCCAAAGCCTTGGGGGTGTGCTCTGTTCCTCTGACCACACAGAGAGCGAAGGGACCCGAGCCCGGTCGATACAGGAGTTTCAGGAATCCGGCACGGGATCAAAGGGGCTGCAGCTTTCAGCGTTGTCACGATCGCTTTTAGGCACAGATGCAAGCTCCCAAGACAGACAGGGATTTCTCAGCTATGCTGGTGGCTGCACTGTGGGTCATCGTGCTGTGTAACATGTCAATGGCAACTACTCCAGGCCTCTTCATGCCTTGGTACGTCCTGTGAACGTGGCTGAGCTCCACACTGCAGCAACCTTCTCCGAGGACAAAAGGACAATCATTTCATATCTCACCTTTTGAAATTGTGACCCCAAGTAATTCAATGAAAGGTTTTGGCTGCTTTTCCCCTTGGGTCGAGTAAGGGTAAGATTTCATTCTTCAAACACAGCCCTTCTCTGTGTGTCACAGGGCGATGGCCAAACCTGTCACCGTTTGCAGCCAGGGGTGCAAAGCCTGTCTGTGGTACATGAGGAAGGGTGTACCAGGGCTACCAACCAGGGCTGAAGCGCCAAGTGCACGCTGTGTGTTACAGCGCCGTTCAAGCTCCCTGCTTCCACCAGAGATGTTACAGCTGCATTGCAAGATAACAGGAATTCGAGCACGTTTCCTTCTCACAATCTAGCTGCATGCAGAGCTTTAGATAATGCAGTTGAAGGGAAAGAAAGAAGCAGGCAAACACCAGATGTGCGAAGCTGCAGAGGTGGGACTGGGGCTGTAACCCCGTTCATTTCCTCTCTAGGGACCAAGGCAAACTTCCCATGATAAAGCCAGAGAAACCTTAAATCAACTATGTAACTTTTTAATGTAGATCTTAGTCTATAAACAGAATACAATGTCACGTGTAACATATATTACAGTAATATATTACAATATAGACTAGATGAGGTAACGTTGAGAGAGCCCAGGGCAGGGCTACCAAGAGGATGAAGGGAGTGGAGCATCTCCCAGAGGAGGAAAGGCTGAGGNAGTTTATATTTTCTATGACATGTTATAGTCCGTGCCTATTCATACATTTTATATATGTGTGTATATGTATGATTTTATGTATAAATATAAAATTGAGTTTATCACTTAATTTAAGGGAATGTTTTAAGATAAAGGGCACCCAGCATATTAGAACAACCTCACCTCTCCTCTCCTCTGAGGACAGTCTGTGTGTGTCTCTGGCATCTAGAGGTGCTGTAGCAGAGCAGGGAGGCAGCTTAACTTCTCAAAGCACCAGGTGGAAGCACTCTCAGAGCACATGAGCCTACTGGGCTTCAGCTTTGATTTCCTCTCACAGGAGTTAAGAAGAAATTCACGGAATCAGTTCATCTTGGCTCAGCTTAGCAGCTTCTTTTACTACTATAGTGTCCTTGTTTTGGAGACAGAACTGCAAACCCTCAAAACCCAATCATCACGACTTCTGCTGGCAATTAGGATGAAGAAAATTGAACCCAGGAGACACAGCAGTTGCACGTACAAAGCTGATCCCCGTGGGGGGGGATTGCCTCACCTACCAGAGCATGCCAGAAACATCTTAAGGCTCTGACACCATCACCATACTGGGGGAAAAACCATCAATTACTCTATAAAGTGGCAGTATGTCTGATATATATTGCAGACTTCTGAAGTTTTCAGCTAGAAGGCTCGGACCTTGGGATTGCTGTACCAGTAAAGGCTGTGCCAGGTGCAATAGGCTCAGCTATGGCTAACCTGCTTGTTAACCAAATGAACCCCCTCTTCTCACTAGAGCTCTCCACCCTTCAAATTCCTAATGCTTAAATTAGCCCCTGTGGGATCCCTTCAGCCCCCTCACCGTATTTGCTGGCTTCCCAGCTGTGCAGGCTCCCCAGTGCATGCAAGAGCTATTTGTTTATAACTGGGGGGTTAGAACCAGGAAGATTGGTTTTATTTCAGCTGAGTTTGGGACAGGACATTTAGAGTTAGCCAGACAGGCTTCTGAACATTTTAAATAAGCTACATATTTTCAAATGTTAGGGTTTGGGGTACTTTTTGTTGTTGTGGCTGCCAGGGAAAGCACTCGGTGTTGGCCTGACCCTGCATCTACCAAAGATGAGGGGTTTGCTGTTTGCAGGGGCAGCAGGTTGGGAAATCCCACCACCAAGGTCTCCACTGTCTGAAGAGGATGCGTGATGTAAAGTTTCTTGGGCTTGGTTGGGGGGGGTGATGGTGCTGGTTTTATTTTTGGTTGGTTTTACTGACCTTAAGGGTGTTAGGAGCTAACTTGTAACAGAAAAGGGTGGACAAGTTATATTCCCACATCCATTTTTACTAGAGGGGATAATTATAAGATTGATTCAGGGGAAAACAAAGAGCTCTGCATGTAATGAAAAAAAATAGAACTAGGAATGGGTGCAAGCATGCTGTACAGAAAAAAAGGGGGTTCTAAATGGAGCTTTTTCTAACACACCAACACTTTAAAAAAGGTACCTTATTAGACTATACCATCCTGCCTACGTGCATATACAGGCTTTGTGGTTTGGTTTTTAACTAGTCACAATTTCCCCAACAAATGCTTTTTTCAGTACAATGACTATATGCTGTTCACTGGGCAGAACCAAGCTCTCTTCCAGTAACACCTCTATCACGTGTTCCTGAACTTAAAGCATTCTTTGAGCATTAATGCCTCAAAATCTCCTACATGGTTAGGTTTAATTGGGAATAAAACATATTTGTCAACAGTGATTCTAAAGCAACACTCCAGACACACCTTATTTTAAGGAAATATTTAGAAGCCATAGTTTATAGAGTCCATAAAATGATAGACTATCTTTACTTCCTGGGTTTCATTAACTGCTCCTTCTACCTTTGTTGACTGCTGTGACTAGACTTTGATATACCAACAAACATCATTTATGAGTTTGTAGCTGGTTAATATGTTTACTTACTACATTATCTAGCAGTCAATTTAGGATTTCCCATTTCAATTACACTGGCTATTTAGAGGCCTTATTTGACAAGGCCTCCATTGCATTGTCTTTTTCTTCTTATCAGCTCAATCCATTATTTATTGACGTATTTATCATTAAACTCTCACAAAAAGGGAGAGGCACAGGAAAGCTAGCCCAGGAAAACACATGCAAGGAAGACAGAAAGACTTATTATTTATTTACACTACTTCCTTGCTACAAAACAGCTAAGGAACTAACCACTACATCCCTAACACAAACTTAGAGACGGCTGATTCAGATTTAAAACCCAACAGTAGCCTCTTACCCAGCAGCGGATACAGCCTTGGTGTGAAGGAGAAACGAGAGCAACCCTGTCACTGTGACCCCAGGAGCTCAGCACCAGACCACTACATACCAGTTTGCATTCTCTCGCACTTTCCCTGCCTTCCCAGTTGGAGGAAGATGAACAGATGGCAGAGAAACTCTAAGCAGAGATTAAGAGTTAGTAAGAGGTGATGCAGAAGCGGTGTTGGTTTTGTTCAGGTGTGCCAGAATTTCAGCAGCCAATGAAGAGCATGGTCTTCAGCTGTTCAGTGTCACTAAAGGACAAGCTCAGAACTACTACTGTTCCCTCTAAGCAGAGATTTCATCACATCTTCAACTGTGATTGGTATGAGGAACCACATACAGTGCCTACACCAAAAAAGCCCACTTACCATTTACCAAAGTAAATAAATGCATACTCAGCGCATTTAGAGAACTTTTGAAACTATTAAGTTTTAGGTGATCTAATTAGGCCCTTTATGGTATTCCCTACAGATAAATCCTTACTGGTTATTGACAACAGGGCCTAATGATGTGGAACAGAAATGTCAGTAGTTTGGGGGTGGTGGTGGTGGGTTTTTTTACTGTAGATTAACAGAGAACCTATCGCTTATCTAAACTTGTCCTAAAATTAAATGTGGTTTTAATGTTTAGAAGAAACTCTTTATTGCTGTCAAGCAGCTGTAGTATTTCAGGGAAGCATGGCAGTGATGGAAACGTTACTCTGTGCTACCAGGAAAATATTCATCTAGATTCAGGAATCTCCTCCTGATGTTTTTGTGGGTTTTGCCATTTCGGAGGGTGATTCAGAACCTCATAGCAGTATGAAGCACCTCTTAGAGCTCCCCAACTCTCTCCATCAATGAAAGAGGATGCTCAGGGCAGTCTTAAGTGTCCGCACAGCTAGTTCTGGCTGGAGCTGTACTGAGTGAAGAACACTTGGGGCATCCCCAGCTGCTCATTACCACCCCCACGGCAGATTTGCACCTCCCAGGTTCTGCCAGTGGAACTCGTCTGATCGCTCCCCAACCTGTGTCGAAATGAGCCAGGCCCACTCGCTGTCAATAGCAGGTCTTTGCAGGTCCGCTTTGGTTTGCCCAGACTGAAAGAGAGAGGGACAGTCTGAAAGACTGGGACAACAGAACTGAGAGCAGCAGCTCTCAGAGGACTTTCATGGTCAAGCAGGTGGGAGGGGTCCCTTGACAGAGCAAAGCTGCAGCTGCAATGGGGCATCACTGCAGGTACTTGTCTGAAGGCAGGATAAAAGCAGTCAGACAGGCTGTTACAGCAGCAGACAAAGTTTATTGCCCCCAGCTCCTGATTAACTGCCCTGTCTCATTAACTGGAGGTTAGAGTTTGCCCAAACTCCACACTGTGTCTGTGATTGCTCTCAGGCTCTGGTTTATTAAATGGTTTGATCAAGTAAGTACCTCTCAATAGTTGTGTTTCTAAGCCAACCACTTTGATAAGTAGTGATAAGAGGGTGTGACCACAGAAGTTGGTATATCAACAGCTCTGAGAGGAGCCTCTAGCTTCACCTGGCTTAGAGGCAGGTGGAGCAACACGTAAGACCATCAATAAAGTCCTCTGAAGAGGAATCAGATCTTATTTTGCCTGCTCAACGTACACCATAATGTGGAGAACACCTCAGGGTGCTTCTTCTTCTCATTTATTAGCTACTTCATTTCTAGGCACACTAAGAATAACTGTGGAAACCAATAGCAGTAAGGGGCGTGTTCAAGGTAAGTCTACATTCAGGAAGCAAACACTACCATCACACTGGAAGTACAAATGTAGATTTGCAGACAGATGGTTGTGGGTGCTCTCAGAAAGGCCTGCCACAGAATTAAGGACAGAGTTCTGAAGACAGGGCTACTGCAAGTATAACGAGTCAGAAGAAGGTTGAAGATGCTAGAATAGCTGCTTCTGGAATTCTTGTCTAATTGAGATCAGAAAGGCTCTTTCCCTGTGTAGCCAGGTTAATTCAAGATTTACTACTCTTAATGCTACATCATCTCAAAAGGTGGCATCTTAGTCCAGCTCTTGTAGGCAAGGAGACTAGAGGGTAAGAAGCCAAGACAAGGGAGACAGACAATATTGCAAGACTGTTGTTAGTTGTGACAATTTAGTGTCTATCTTAGTATTTAGAAGGCATCACAGCTGGGGGTGTTGCTGAACTTGAGACAGATGAAGGCCTCTGCTGTTGCTTCGAGAAGCTGGGCAAAACAATGCTCTTGTATAAATAGGTCATCAGTTGCCTCACGGATTTGTGTAAGAGAGCAAGCGAGAATGGCAGGCAGCTGCTTGCAGCGTTTGTGCAGGGCGCTGTGGAATGAAAGTCGCGTTCCTCATGGTACAGGAGGAGTTTAGAGCATGGTTGTATCGGCTCAAGGTGAGAGAGAGATCCCCGAGTCAATGGGAGAAGGAGCTTTTGTGATGAGAACTGTCAGCTTTCCAAAAGCTTGCTAGCTTGGAAACCATCACCCTCCACCATGGTGAATGTGGAGTGCTTGAACTTTTATTCTTAGCCAGAGATACACCTGTCCTGAAACTCGTTTTCAATGGTTATGGGGCATTTCTTCACACCCACTGAACTGCTTCACAAGTTTCTTGTCAAAGGTAACTGTCAGAGATCGTTAATAATTTAGTGCTGTTTAGAAATTTCTGCTACTTCAGAATTGTTACTTGCAAGCAAAAAAAGTGATAATCAAAGAAAATAATTACCAGGCTTCAGGGTGCTTATGCTTGGAAGAGTGGAAGTAGCCAGAAGCTTGTTGATTTGCACAGTTTGTCTATCTGCAACCCTGGGCCTCTGCTGTTGTGAGCCACCGGCCCCAGCCGCGCGTTCACCCATCACAATGAAAGCCATCCGTCGCAGGGACGCTCCTGTGGAGGGTTCCAAGGTGATCCGCCTGGGTGGCTCCACGCTGCAGGTGTCATCCCTCGGGCACGGCAGGTGATGTTAGGGCTACGTTGCTTTGACCTGTGCACTTCCTAAACCTTGCTACAGAAAAGCAGGGGAAGAAAGGCGCCTGCCAATACTAACTTACCCGTCCCACCAGATCTTTCTTTCACGTTCTTGCTGCTGAAATTTTGCTTTTCCTCCACACTGCTCATTAGTTTTAGCTAATTATAAATGAAACGTCATCAGGATTGCCTCTACCCTCCCTGTAAAGCCAGGAAAAATTACCTCTTTGAGTTTACTGGACTTTCTCTCTGCCTTTTCCCAGGCTCCTACTGCTCTTATGGAACTGTTGTCTTCCACTAGATGGAAGTTTGAAGAAACTGGAGGAAGGGATGGTGGAAAGAAGACAAGACAATTTTAGAACTGAACTTCTGTAAAGCAGGGAAAGAACTGAAGACCTGGCACAGGGTGCTTGGAGGGATTGTGGAATCTTTATTTGTGGAAATATTCAGAACTCAGGGAGGCCATCAGCCACCTTTTCTAACCAAGGGTTGTACTTGCTGTCCTCCCGAGGTTCCTTTTGACCTGAATTATCCAAGGAGTCCAAAGTAGAAGGAAAAGAGGAAACAAGAATTGAATAGAACAAGGAGAAAAGTGTTCATAGAGCTAAGTGGAACTTTTAAATTGTGTGTGAGTGCTCCAAGTTATTTTGGTTTGGAATTAGATGTGGGCTTAATCCAAACATTGGGATGGCGTAGGAGGAAATACTGTGGTCATGGCTCGTCACTGCAGTTGTGTGTTCCCTCAATAGCACTCACCTGTACTGATGGAGGTCTAGCTCTGGACAGCCGTAGGGTTATTCCCATCATCCATAAACCATTAAAGACTTGTGGGGAAAAATGCTGAAGAACAAATGGAAAAAAAAAATAGAGAAAGGTTAAGCTATAGAGTCATTCTGACTTATTTCCTTCCTATGTGAATCAGTATCTAGGCATTACACTATGGAAGGGTAGGCTAAATCTTTGATTAACACAGGCATCTCCTGCTGGAGCGTGTGTTTCTCAGCCTTTCTGTGTGGAACTAAACCACTTTGTATAAACCACTTAAAGCTATGGAAGCTGCATGCAAACAAGTGGGTGTGACTTCCTGCTTCTGTGGTTTACACACTTAACTGGGAGCAAACCCAGCTGGGTTCCTGCCCTGGTTAAGTTATTAGTACAAATTAATTAGTACAAATTCAACCAAGCTGAATCTAAGCTCTCCCGTGCCAGAGATGCTGTAGTTTGTTGTCAAAATAACATTACAGGACAAGGGAAGAGGTAGGAGTTCAAATCCCCCCGGGGTTGAGGGTGAAATCAGGCCCCGTGGCTGCCACATCCTCATGTGCATCTTCAACGCTTGGCTTTGGGCTAATGGGCAGGTGGCCAAGCCCTCAGGAAGCCTCTGGTGCCAGCTTCTGCTGCAGGTGCCCAACAGGGGTTGTTTGGTTTCAAGCTGAGAGCAAGTCAACCCTTTCTAGTTCCCTCCTTAAAATTTAAAAAAAAATATAAATAAATAATTTGGTGGTGTCCAAACTTAATTGAAGAATTGATTACACCACCTTGTAATGGAGTGTTTCTCTCAACAGGGCTGGTTTGTCTTGCTGGTGATTTAACAGAGGGCATAAAGAGATTTGGAAAACAAACAAACAAACACACACCCCCTCCAGCTTCTTCATGATTTTAAGGACTGGAGGATGAATGGACATATATGCCAAAATAAAACCCTGGGTTTAAGAAAGGAAGAAGGGGTCAGGCTGGTGGAAGGCTGTAGTGGGTTTCAGTCTAGAAGGAGAATATTTATATAGGTGGAAATCGCCCAGCTGTTCTGTAGTAAGGGGGGGTTTTGGGCGGCTGCACGCAACTTTCCCCATTTCCACTCACGTACCCCCAGACCTCTCTCCCATTACGCCTTCCCCACCCTTCATGGAAGAACCCCGGCACCTGGCGGGCCGGCTCCAGGCCGCGGGCGAGCTTTCCCGGAGGGGCTCCGGGCGGTCCGACCCAACGCCGCTCCGCTCTCCCTCAGGGCCCGGGGGGCCGCTGAGGGGGCC